>PVLC010004925.1:19516-80693 GCA_004027655.1 Graphiurus murinus | reverse complement strand
GAGGAGAGGTGAGCTGGGATGGGCCTGCGCGGGCTTAAGCTGGTCGTACCACGCGTTCTGGTCTCTGTCGAAGGTGCCTCGAAATGCCGCCTGGCTAGGATGAGGAGTTCAGGAGTCGCTCACTTCAGCTCTGGCCGGTGGGGTGCAGAGGGTTGTTGTATATTTCTTTCTTAGTAGACTCCATGCCGGGGGCCGGCTCAATGGCGGGTTCTGCCTGGCAGCATGGCGCCGGGGCCGCGGAGATGGGCTTCTTTGCTCTCCCAGGTCGGCCTTCTGGGTTCTGCTCAGCTGTATTCCAGTTTTTGCAGTGTTTTTCACCTTTTTGTTGCTTTTTTTCTTCTTTCAAAAAGCTGGATCCACGACTGATTTGAATCGAGCTCACAGCGGCTCTTGAAATGTGTCTCACTGTGTCGCCATCTTCGTTATCTGAGTTTTATAATTAAGCTATACTTCACTGGCTGACTTTATATAGATACATAGTAGTTTAATTTACCTAAAATGCAAATGTCTTTAGAAATATATCATATTATTGTGAGGAATTTGCTTCTTTCTTATGCAGTTGATAAGTATCACAGAAAAAGGCAAATCACTGAACATTTGTCCATCATTAGCATTGACTAAAGTCACAAACCATTTCCACCCTTGGGCTTCCTGCCTATTCTACATGTTATTACTTTGTGCCTAAGATGGAAATTTATCAGAAATAAATTCCATAAATATTAAAGAGGGGAGGCATTCTCACAAGAGGGGGTACTTCCTCCCCCACTTGTTTATAAAGGAATATTTTATCCATTTCTTATTCTTCCTCTCCAGAGTAGAATGCAAACAGAGTCATCTTACTGTTTCCCACTATTCCACTCAGTACCTCTGCCTCCACACATATGTTTGACTTAGATGAACCTTTCTGTCCATTTGGGAATGCATGAAGCCAGCTCAGCCTCCCTGGTGAGGGTTGCCATTTCAGAGACAAGCTTTTGCCTGGCTGGCGGCTGTAGCTGCAGTTCAAGGCTGGGAGCTGTTGGGACTCTTGCAAAGGCTCTCAGCAGCTGCGCTATCAGGCGGCCAGCCTGGCACTCCTCCCTCCTCTCCTCTGCCTCTGGACTGCAGTAGATTGTAATTCAATAGAATTCAAATCCTTAGCTGCCTGGAGCAGCCAGGCAGCAGGCCCAGAGGCCCTTTCAAATCAGGGTTTTTACAGTTATTTTAATCCACAGGAGATGCCAGCCTTTCTCTGCCTCACAAAGACAAGCAAAACTGTACAAACACAGAGGCTGGTAAAATACAAAGTATTGAGAAGGAAGTTGAGTCAGATTCTCTTATGGGGGAAAAATGAGAGCAAATCCATGTATAATGTGCATTGTGCTAATCAGCTGTCTATTTATACTGCTCAGAAACAGATTTGGGTAGGAAATGATACAGTAGATGAAGGTACACGAGAGTCTATGCAAACACACCATTTTGTGCAACACACCCGGAACTAGCACACAGTAGATCATGTGATGTTTATTCAACCAAGTAAATATTAGCCACTTTCTCTTCCTGTTGGATGGGGTTGAAAATGGAATCATTGATGATTATGATGAGTTAGCTCTGTCACAGCATCCAGATTCAGCTTAGCACCACCTACTATACAAATCAGAGGAGCAGCTTGGAGCACAAAGTCCAGGAAGAATAGTGCAGCTTCAAGGACACAGCAGCACGACCTCTGGAATCACTGTCTGAGCTCAGTTCCAGCTTAGCCAGTTACTACCCATGAGAATTTAGGCATATTTTTGACATCTCTATGCTCTCTGAGATGAAAAGGATGATGATGGTGAATGTAATGAAGATTAAATGAGCAACTTAATGGGAAGAGCATAAAACAGTATCTGGCATAGTAGGTACTGTTTGAAAAGTATAATCCATAGACCAGCAACATCTGGTCACACAGAAGCTTATTAAAAATTCGGATTTCTATCCATGGCCATTTATTATATCAGAACTGAATTTCAATGAAATTCCTACTGACATTAAATATTTGAGAAGTCTTGCAATGTAAATATTGGTATTGGTATCTCAGGATGGGTTGACTAGTTTCTCTATAGTCCAGGTATCCCTGCTGACTTGCCCTTTCCTTTCAGGCTCTGAGTGACACTGGTCTCTGATTATTCTGATTTCTTGATGGCTAGTATACACTGTGCTCTTGTGAATGTGTTTTCTGTATCATTTTCAGATGTTTACTTTGCATCCAGATCCTTGTTTCTGATTTCAGCCATATAATTTAACCCCGAGTCTCCATTAGTATCTGCTCATCAGCTTTCTTGGACGTCGTACATTATATTCTGCATCCTGATGCCTTTGTAGTTCAGCTGAAAGGTTCTAAGTCCAATCACCTTTCCTGCACAAAACAAGAATATTAGGGACATAATAAGAGAAATGAAAAAGTTGGGATTCTTTAATCCCTCTGAGGCTCCACATTGCACAGAAATATTTGATTTTTATGGTTGTCTCCAAGAGGCAATTTTCTAACAGAGATTTTATAGCAGAGAAAAGAGCTCCAGCCTTTAAAGAATGCAAAGGTCAACAAAGCAAAATTTGCTGTATTTATGGTATGGGAGTGACATTTGGACCTCTTAGCAGCCAACATTCTTTTGGCTTTAGGAAAGAGTTCACCGCCACACCTGCTTGCTTTATTTCACATCAAATGGTCTTTAGTAAAGAGGTTTGGAAATAGAGACCTTCTGTAGCATTCATGCCAAGCTTATCACAGTTCCATGATGCTTGGCCAATAATGCAATGAGAATGGATGACACCAGGATGCCAGGGCCCTTGGTGTGTAGTGAATGGAAGGGATGTAATTGTATGTGAAATGGATAGAAGAAAAGCTTCAAGGGCACATTGGCACCTAACTTAAAGTAACAGAGCAGCCTGCAGAGAGGCTGGAATTCATAGCAAGAAGCCTTGATCCTGCCATGGATCAAACTGGAAAGGAGAAGAGGTTAGTTATTTGTAAACCGTGAGATTAATGTGACTTACAAAGCATTTCAATCATGGATGTCCAAGATGCTTGAAAGACTGCTTAGCCTTCCACAATTATTATTTCCTCCTCCGTGTATGACACTATGCAAGCAGCTGAGGGATAAGGAAAGTCTAAAACCTAGACTCTTCCCTCCACAGAACTTACAACACGCATGTATGTATATGAGATAAAAATAAACTTTAGCAAGGGGTAAGCTGAAGTTTCTAAGAAAAAGTAATAGAGAAGAAATTCCTTGTGTTTAGTCCAGAGGGTAAAGACAGTATTAGTGACATGTGGCTATGTGCATGTTAATACTTCACTGCTGAGTAATGCAGTAGTCACTGTTTCACCCGAGATAGCCAGGGAAGTTGTTCATCTTCCATGGAAATAAATTCTCTCTCCATCTACCTACTTGATATCATTCCCCACAGTGGCGTGTGTGTATATGTGTGTGTGTGTGTGTGTGTGTGTGTGTGTGTGTATTCAGTCACATATATGTTACATATATATATATGCGTGTGTGTGTGTGTGTGTGTGTGTGTATACACTCTACCACTCTACCACTGAGCTATACCTTCAGCCCTATTTTACTTTTTATTTTGAAATGGGGTCTCACTAAGTTAGCATGCACTGGCCTCAAACTTGCAATCTTCATGTCTCAGCTTCCTAAGTACAGGGATTACAGGTGTGTGCTACCATATCTGGCTTGTTCTAATTTTTTCTTTTTTTGGTACTGGGTATTGAAGCTAAGAGTTTTCTACTTCTAAGCTACACCTTCAGCTCTTTTATTTTGAAACAGGGTCTCATTAAGTTGCTGAGGCTGGCCTCAAACCTGTGATGCTTGTGTCTTAGCCTCCCAAGTACTAGGATTACAGGTGTGAAACACCATGCCCAGCTCTAGTTTTTTCTATTTTTAATATATTCTGTAAGTTTAATGTATTCTGCAAGAAACCAAAAGAACGAACACAGCCTTTGTTTATTTTCCTTCAAATGTGCAGGGTTTTTTTAAATGTGTGTATATACACACATAATTTTAGTATGAAAATATATCACATATAATTTTTTCTTTTTGTTAAACTAGTTTTTCTGTGTTTGATACTATATTATAGCTATAAACATAGCTTTAGAATAAAGATCATATTACTTGAAAATTGTGACCTCTTTCCCTAATTTGGTTATTATATCACTGTATCTTGAAGGTCTTGATGCAGATGTCTGCTGGAGAGCTCTTTTTTCATCCACCTGCTTGAGATCTGCTAAAGAAACTTGGGATGATCACACAAGGAGAGACTCAGGAGGAATGAGAAGGCTGCAGTGTGGGATCAGATTTACCCTGCACAGCCTCATTAGGTGTAACAAGAACAATGACTAGAATTCATATGGAGATATTTTACATACACACAAAGAGAAACTTTCCAACAATGTGAAACACTTAAATATTTAAGAGGGCTGGCTTGGAAGACTGTGAATTGCCTGTCTCTAGAAATGACAGTGCTTTGGGGGAGGTTATTTAAAGCATTAGATGGCTGCCTGGGTAGATCAGAAGCTCCTAAAAGCCTGTCCTAAAACTAGTAGCCCCGCTGGCTGTGTTATATTAACCCCAGGGAGTGTGTAAAATACAAAGAGTACTGAATACAAAATTTGATTCAGTGAGAATCAAGAGAAGTGAGATTCAAGAGAGCCCCATAAGGTAGATCAGAGATTCTCAATGGTGTTACACAGTGGACCATGCATAGGCTTGTATCAGGAGCAACAGGGTTCAGAACACACTATCCCAAAATATGGTACCTTAGCATTTGAGGAAACAGCAGAATAAGGAAGATCTGTCTCATATCCCATTGTTATTCCATGAGATCGGCCATAAATCTTAGCAAGGCCACTCTCTGACCTTACCCCCTCCTGGTTTCCCCCAAAATGCTCATGTGCCAGGTGCCCAGAGGAAAGGAATGGAGACACAGAGGTGCCAAGAAGAATCTGAGCCAATGGGCCTTGCTAAGTTCCACACAGTTTATTACCATTAGATCACATTCCATTTGGCTAATACCACTTCCACATAACTATCAAATCTAAGCATAAAAGTAGCTTTCTCTTATTTCTTATCTTCATTTCTGAAGGCTCCCATGTCATGTAATACTTTTCTTAAATAAATTTGTATTCTTTCCTCTTGCTAATCTATCTTTTATTATAGGTACCTCCTCCATAAACCTTGTTGATAGAGAAAAAGATACTACATTTTTCTCTCCCATAGTTTCCTTCAAGCCCATCCTTGGCCTCTGGGATTCACCAGGATTCAGAGTCACAGGATTCAGAAAAGTTGTTATGCTCATGGTTACAGCTTGTTGTGAAAAGATCCAGAAGAACACCAGCAACTGAAAAAGATGCAGAAGGTAAAGTCCAGGAGAAATCAGGTGCATGCTTCTTCTCTTAGTGGAGTTACATTTGAATGCAACTTTAATTAAACTTAATTCTTCCAGAAATGAGGTGAGATAACATGCATAAAGTATTACTAAACAGGTAGGCTACCCAGGCCTTGGATTCCAGGAATTTTATTGGGGGTCAGTCACTTAGACTTCATTCAATCTTCTGCTTCCCACAGGACAATTGGACACAGCATAGCCCAGGGTCTAAGTCTTACAAAAAGTCTTATTAGGAAAGGTTTCCAAAGGCTCTGAGTTCTCTCTTACAAGCTAATCAAGGGCCAGTTCTTTCTTTTTTTGGAAAGTTCAGTGTGTGAGCATCTGGGTCTGCTGAATTAACCCGTCAGGTATGGCTTGAGCTATTGATTCTTCAGTCCTCTGGAATGCTCAAGCCAGGGGCCTTAGTCTTCAGTGGCTTGTGGAGGACTTCCCAGAACAGATGTAGGTGAGTTAGGAAGATGTTTGGAAGCATCATTTTTTAAGTAGGTCTTCAAGTGATTTTGATAAACAAGGAGGCTTAGGACCTTTGGGACTAAATATTTTTAAAGGATTTTCAAACCATTATTTCTATGATTTTTGGAGCTGTAGTTCCTTACAGATGCTTGCTGAGTGCCCTTTTATTTCTCTGGATACTTGGAATAAGTTTAGTTTCTAACCAAAAATACTTCATTTTGGAGGAGTATTCTTAATGTATGCTACTCTACCCTTGGGGATGAGGAACAGATGTAAAAAGAAAATATCCCCACTACAATCCAGAGGAAAAGGTGTTAAAAACCAACAGGCCAGAGGGTACTTGTGATAAGAGGGCATGAGGTGGAGGGGATCCTCTGACAGGCTTCACAAAGGCCTAGGACAAAAGACTCTTGTCATTGACAAATAGCATCATGAAGATATGTGTAACAAATTGTTGAACAGTGGTGCCTTCACTTTTGCGGGATTTCTATTTTGTGGAAACTTCAGCACATCCTATTTCTTTCCAGGTCCCTTTTATTTTATTAGCTAATTGAGATGAAATGAAACTTTCTGGAATATAAAGAATATTTTGAAACATTTATAAATTCCAATGTTAAAATAATTTTTGGTCCCTAAAGTTAGTTTGTAGCAGATGAGCTGTCCATATAAATTAAATGCATTCTAGATACAAATTAAATTGCATTTTCTTGTAGGGTTTCTTCTTTGCAGTTTGCTACTAGTTAGATCTCTCTTATTTTGTTCCCTGTGCATTATTGTGCTCTCTCTTGGTTTCTGAGATGTCTCTCTCTCTCTACCAGGTCTCTGACTCTTCTTTCTTATATTTTCACTTGCCTGTTTCAATGCCTACTTTTCCTTGGCTCTTAAATATAGTTATGTCCCAACTATATTTGCAAAGATCTATTCTCAGAGCCTTATCTTTTACTTTTATGCTAATTCCTAAAAAATATAATTACACAATGAATGTTTATTGAGTGCTTCCTATAAGCCAGGCAGCATGCAAGGCACTACGGACAAAGAGATAAACAGACAAAGAAAGACAATGGCCAAAAGAACTCAAAGACTTTAGCCATCATTTATACTTAGTTCCTGTCCTTTGCAGTCCAAGTCCAAAATCAAGCTTTGAGACACCCTGTTTTGAACTTCTGTCAGCTCTACATACTTACCATAGAAAAATACTGAACTTATTATCTTCCCCTGACAACCTGCTTTTTTCCTCTTGCTCTCCTTTTCTATCAAACATTATCCCAAGCTCCCATATCATCTTCTCTGTGTCTAGTCAGCTGTCAATTCCTGTTTATTTTGCCTCTTATGTGTCTCAAGTCTGTTTCCTTTCCTCCATTTCTGCTGTCTTAGTAGAGGCTCCCATTGGCTTTCACCTGCACAGGTACAGGAGCTTCTTGATTACATTCATGCTTCTGGGTGTCACAGGGCTCCAGAGTTGTCTTTCTGTTCACACCTCTCTGTATCTCTTTTCCTGCTTACCTTCAGTGTAGTACATGAGCCTTCCCATTGTGGTCCTAACTTATTTCCTATCTCCCACCACTTTCATTTGTACATGTGTGCCCTAGCAATACCAAATTAGACAGAATTTCTTGCACATTTCCGTTTCTTTCCAAGTCTTTGTTGATCTCAGGCCTGGGATCCCCTTTCTCTCCATCTTTGCTATATGAGCTCCATCCATCAAGATTTAGTTCGGGTCCTTCTATGAAGCTGCCTCCATGTTTCCCAAGGAGCCATCTGCACGTCTCCTAATCTTTTGCTCAACTTTCTCTTGCAACACTTTTTACACAGTATTTTATATTCCCAGGAAATTGTTCAGTGGTTGATACAGAGGAGATGATTGCTTTTCATTTCCCTTCTTTTTTACCTGGCTGCTGACTAAGCAAAAATAATTATCAGACTTTTGTGTCTAAGGCTCTATTTCTATGAGATCCTTAATGACTTATCTTAGCCTTAGTGAAAGTCTAGATTGTTGAACACTAGAGATACTTAACTGGTACAAATGCAATTGTGAAATATAAGCTTTGACTTGATTGGTTTTCATTTAGCTGAGAATTTCATCTTAGTACAAAAAGAATATTCATTTTTTTCTTATCTATAGGTTTTTCCTTCTGGAAATATATTCTGATAGAGGAGTTGCACCTGATGAATTAAGACAGTATGGTTTACTTTACACATTCTCAGCAGAAGGGCTGAGGGAACTGAAAGCACTCTGAGATTCTGCAAAGCTCAGTTGCTTTAGACTCTATGCCCATACTGTTCTTAATATTGCACTTTAGATTTTAATGAAGAAAAAGCTGCATAAGTGATATGATTTCCTTTTTTTTTCTTTCATAGGCTATTGGGAATATAAATGACAAGAAGGAATATACTTAATCTCATTTATCCTATTTACATATTTATCCGTTCATAAGCTGGTTACATAGCTATTATCAACATTTTTCATGGCAGGATTATTGAGTCCAGTTATTACACGAAGCTCTGGGATGTCCTTTACTAGGTATTCTAGGGTGATGTGCAAGTAGGCTTATTATTGCTGCAGAGGGCTCGAGGAGCACATTCCTACTAATCTGATTGTCTCCACAGAGTGGATGTCACAGAGATACCTCACATCATTTACAGTTTAGGACGACTTGAGACCTGGGGAAAATAAAGACATCGTAGTGCTTCTGAACTGTTAGGCGGTGCATGGGTATTTTCTAGATTCTTCTTGGATTTAATACTATGTCCAAGAGATTTTTCTTTTATAGTGAACTTAATCTAAAATTATTAAGCATAACAAAAGATGATACAGGCTTCTCCTGGAGTAAACATTTAAATATAAAACCATCAAAGACGCAGTTAAAAAAAAATTGGAGGAAATGGTAAACTGAATCTGTACATTAGCTATTTTTAGTAGATTGGGTGGTACAGACTGAGCTACCAGAATGGCATTAGTATAACAAAAATGTATTTTAAATATTTTTCCCAACTAAGCATGTGCTATTATACTTCAGCTGTTACTCACAAATTGTTTCAAAATAGGTGAGGCAAATCAAACTTAGATGAATACCTACAGAGAAATGATCTCATCCTCCAGCTCCCTTCAGGGAGCTGTTCAAGGCTCCCTCCCTGCACACAATAGGTGCTTTATTCCCTTTTTGTTTTTGCTGACTTGTTCCTAACTGCTGAAGTCTACGTGACTCCTGCTCAATCCTTGCAGCTCATGGCAGGTGTCCCTTACCCCACAATGTTTCCCCGTTACCCCTGGGCTGGGTTAAGGACCTCCATATTCCATACCTCTATTGCTATATTTTTCTATCCTATTTTTAAAATGATGTGTTCATATGTCAGTGTCCACTATCAGATTATGAGCTCTTTGAGGTCAGAGGCTGTTCTTTATTCATCAGTGCCTAATACTGAGTCTTAAATGTAGAAACAAATACTGTACATGTGTTTGCAGAATGACTAAATGAGGCCAACTCTCCAAGACTAAAATATTCATTGCTCTACAGCACCACTAAAAGCTCTTATTTTGAAAAGTTGGGTTAAATATAATATCACCTATATTTTATGGATGCATTTGCCTTAAACTACTTTGTTTAATTTAATTCTAAAATAAAAGCAATATCTCTTGTCTTCTAGTTATTTAAAGAGTATATTTTAAAAACCAAAAGTGGAGGTGAATTAAAAAGCATAAAGCCATAAGTGTAAATTGCTTCCCAATATAATCTCTTGAGTCCATAGTTAATAAAGATAAGTTACTCAATCAACAATTGTTCCATGTGTGAGAGTATTTGTACATAAATCACTTAGTTGGCTTGGATTTAACATTGATAGGACATAATTGATCTTTAAAAGTTTTATGAAGAACCACAGACTGTGAAATTAAAGGCGGTTGAATTGTCTAACTTTGCTTTTCCATCAAGCAGACACCTGCTTTCTTGGTGGTGAAGCCTTGTTTTATATGTATTATTGACCATTCCATCAATTAGTTCTGTCTGACAATAATTAACATCATGTTACCTTCAAGTTTTTATCAGGAAAACCTACCAGAGTTTTCTAATCAGATAGACTGCCACCTAGAGTCTTTTTTCTTCTTTCTTCTCAAATGTTTAAAGTACCCAGAAAGACAGTATAGTATGTTTTCTTGCTCATGATTTGTAAACCTTGTGTATTGCACAGTATTGTCATGTGTGATAAGAACTAGAAAAGGCCCAGTAAGCCAATTTTACTCTACTTTTCTCAATCTATCCTAAGCCATCCCTTCAAATGCCATATTCTCATTATTCACAAAACATTGTCACCTTCCTTGGAAAATATATTAGTTGTGGTTAACTGTATATGGCACAATAATCAATGCTTGTAGTTAAAATCTTTGGAAAATATTGTGTGCTATATACGTGTTTCATCCACCATATTCAATGGTCCTTAAAGACATTTATATTAGTTTTCTATTAATTTAGTGGCTGAAAATAACACAAATTTCCTATCTTATTTATGGAGATCAGAAGTCTAAAATGGAATTCACTGTGCTAAAATCAAGATGTGGCAGGATTCTGTCTACAGGCTTTAAGGAAGAATCTACTTCCTTGCCTTTTTTATCTTCTAGGGGCCACCTGCATACCTTTGCTTATGGCCCATTCCTTCATCTTCCAAATCAGCAATCACATTACTCTGGCTCCGCTTATATTAGACTCACCCAGATCATCCAAGATAATAACCCCATTGCAAATCTCTCTCTCTCTTTTTTTTTTTTTTTGTGGTACTGGGGATGGAACCTGGGGGAATTCTACCTCCAGCTATACCCCCAGCCCTATTTTTTATTCTTTATTTTGAAACAGGGTCTCACTAAGTTGCGGAGTGCCTCACTAGGTAGCTGATCCTCCAATCTCAGTCTCCCAAATGCTGGGATTACAAGCGTGCACCACCATGCCCGGCTCATTGCAAATCTCTTAATCACATCTACAAAATCCCTTTTGCCACATGTGTTGGGTGGTCCTCAAAATGACTCCTAAGTTTCTTTTGTAGAAAAATTCAAAGGACACAGCATATGATCATATAGTGGTGACTAACTGTGGCATAAAAATGCAAAGTAAAGTCAACCAAGAGGAAAGGCATGTGGTCAAAGTCTGGAAGCAATCAGCTGCAAGCTCTCAAGGATCTTCTTCCAGTAGAATCACCTGGATGTGCTTTATTTCCCCAGTGATGAACTGGGACACATGTAAAATATTACTAACCAGAGAAACTCATCAGAGACTTAGTGCCCAGAGTTTTTATTGGGACAGGTCACACAGACATCCTGTGCCTACCCTGTACCAAAATTCCAGGCTCCTAGAAGCAAAGCAGGTGTTGATCAGTACAAAGCATAGTATCTGTACAAACATTTAGGCAGAGTGAACAGCTCTTAGAAGTTAATGGTAGAAGCTCTCCAAAGTCTAACAAGATACAGGTGAAGGGGGGCCATTCCTGCAAATAGGCTTTGTCAAAGATAGCAGTATAAGACTGTTAGTTAACTCTTGACTTCACATCATGTAGAGTAAACTTATTTGTAGGTTTTAGGGATTAAGAGATGGGCATGTTTTTCTATGGATGAGGTAGGGAATGTGATTCTACCTGCAGTAACCTTATTTTGTTTTATATTTCCAGCTGTGGTTCAGTGTCTTACATTTAGTGAGTACGTGGGAAATGCTTTTGTGGACCATGATTTGGCATGTTCGCTGTGGTCTGGGCTTAGTAAATGGCATTACAAATTACCTAGTACTTGAATAGAAAATCAATTTTGATTCCTTTCTTTTTCTTGCCCTCCACATTCAATCAATCACCGAGTCCTTTTTATTTTTCTTCCTAAGCATTTCTCCATTCTATCCAGTTGCTTTCAGATCTGCAACCACTAGTGTGGTCCAAGCCACTATAACTTCTTGACTATCTTTGACTTTACATTCTGGGCTTCAAGCTTCCAGTTTTGCTTCCCTCTATTCTTTTGTAAAGGCAGAAATAAGTTTGTTCTTTTAGAATATAAGCTGAACAGTATTACAGCCCTACTAAAAACCCTTCAGTAGTCCCCATCTCCTTTCCTCTTGTACATGACATTTTCCAGTCCCGTTGGCTTTTTCTTGGTTCTTCAGACAGAACAGGTTCCCTCTTATCTTCAGGGTCTTATATGAGTTTGTTCTTTTGTATCAAACATTTTCCCCTTTCTTTGCCAACTTAATTCTGATTACCTCTTCATTTGGGTCTCATCTTCCTTTCTTCCTCAGGGGGATTTTAACAGACATCGAAATAGGTTAGGCCCTCAATCACCTAGACCTATCTACCTATGTTTTCCCAAATTTTTATACTGATTCCCATGTCTTTCTGCTGAGTTATTTAATCTCAATTATGGTAGAGGCAATGTCTCTTTGTTCAGTGTTGTATCACTAATATGTAGTATCTAGAAATGGGAAGAGCAGGTTTTCAATAAATGTTTACTAAAAGAGTAAATGAATTAGTGCTGAAAACTTTTAGAAGTGAATACATGCCAGGCATAGTGGCACATGCCTGAAATCCCAGTACTTGGGAGGCTGAGGCAGCTTCAGCAACTTAGTGCATCCCTCAGCAATTTAACCAGCCCCTGTTTCAAAATAAGAAATAAAAAGGGCTGTGGGTGTAGCTTGGAAGTAGAATGCCAGTACCACAAACAAAACAAAATAAAAACTAAAACAGAAACCAATAAACCCAAAACCTACTGAATTGTGTACAATTTGTAAATTGGACAATATGTGAATTTTATGTCAATAAAGCTGTTATTAAAGAGGAAAATGATTGAAAACCAGCCAACTTAGAAAGACAGCAGATGCTTACATTAAGGAGAACAATGTGCACAGGAAATCTTTGTTGAATAAGTGAATGTCCTGTTCCCTTCCTCAGACTGCTGGATTCTGTATTGACTGAAGCCTCTGTCCAGCTAGTTCAGCTCACAGCTAAGCAATCTCATACAGGCTTTTCCTTAAGATGGCCACTTAACTGTGCTATGGAGCAGAAGGGGCTTTGTGTCCTTTCTTTGTGTGTGTGTGTGTGTGTGTGTGTGTGTGTGTGTGTGTGTGTGTGTGTGTGACTAGGGATTGAACCCAGGGGTATTCCACCTCTGAGCTACACCCCTGAACCCTATTATATATATTTTTTTAAATTTTTGAAACAAAGTCTTACTAAGTTGCAGAGGGCCTCCCTAAATTGCTGAGGCTGGCTGTGAATCTGTGATCCTCCTGTCTTAGCCTCCCAAGTACTGGGATTACAGGTGTACACCACCACATCTAGCTCTTTATGTACATTTTGCCATATGAAATATTAAGAAATGAACCGAAGCTATGAGTGGTGGTGAAATGAATGTTCTCCTTTCTGAGGTTTTTGTCTATGAAGTATGAAGATGACACTTGCAGACAACAGAAAGGCGAGTGGAGAGTTTATTGTAAAGAGAAGGAGAAAGGGAAAAAGAGGTAGATCACCCTTGTGGGCAGTGGGGACCCTGGTGTCTGGCAGCTACATTCTAGACACTACTTGGGAATAGCCCAAGCCACACACCATCACTTGCAAACTGCTTTCTCCATGAGATCTTCCAGAAAAGTCCATGCAATCTTCTAGAAGAGAGGTGCAAGTCACCCATAGGGGCCTCATTTCGCCTTGATGTCCAGCAGATGCCTTCTGGTCACTACCTGGGAGTTGCCTAGGTCAAGTGCCATCAATTACACACCACTTTCTCTCAAAGCCAATGCAACCTGCAAGAGAGAGGAAAGCTCCCGAAACGAAGGGGTTCCCAAGTGGGAAAAAACAGTTAAGAGTGGCCGGCCTAGGGGTTATATACTTGAGTCTCCTTTTCCAGTTGGGGTCTCAGAAGCACTTTCCTGGGATTTGCATAGTGTATTTGCATAGTGTCCTTCTTTGGGTCTCCTCTCGGTTGGGGTTCCAGACGCTGTTTCCTGGACCCTCCAGGAGAATCTCCTTGGGATTGCTTTATTATAAGGAACAACTAGAGTTTTGTGAAGTTCTGGCTGCTTTCAGGAGGCATTTAATCTCTTGACATTTGGGAGGTCTGGTCTCTTTAGGAGTTTTAAAAGTTAGTTAGCATCTGTTGTCTCTCAGGAAATGAAGTTTTTCCACTGTGGCCCTCCAGCCCTATCAGCACACTTCTTTCTACCTCCTCAGTGGTGCATGCCTGTAATCCCAGTACTTAGGGAGGCTAAGACAGGGGGGATCACAAATTCAAGGCCAGCCTTAGAAACCTAGAGAGACCTTAGCAACTTAGCAAGACCCTGTTTCATAATGAACAATAAAAAGGGCTGTGAGTATAGCTCAGAGATAGAATGACTCTGAGTTCAATTCCCATTCCTAGTGCCCCTCCCAAAACAAAAAAGTGAAGTGAAGGGTTAAGATATCATAAAATTAGCACTTTAAGAAAAACTTTTAGAAAAACTGCCCCTGCCCCTACCTCCTCCACTGCTAGTGTGTGGTACAGAAGAATGTAAGGGTTGACTCAGGTCAAGGTGCCAACATTTTACTATTACTTTCCTCTGTAAATGCACTATCAACCCAGTGAAGAAGGCAGGCTCCATTTTATTATTATAAAACAAGAGTTGACCTTATGGTGCCCCCAAGAGGACCTAGCAGGTCTGCAGACCACAGGCTGAGAATTGCTGTCAGGAGATAAAAATCACAGGAGCCTTCATAACAGAAAGTGTTTACAGATCTCCTCAGCATTAGGTCATGCCCAGTGGTCCTTCCTTTTAGGGTAGATAATCATCTTTAGAGAGTTGGATATTATTTGGCCAAATTTCTCCTTAATATAATGTACTTACCAATCAAGGGGACAGCATTGCTAATAGCTGAATAATTAGCGCTTCCTGACTTTCAGTGTCACAAGATATATTAACAGCAGTTGGTTGAACCTTATGCTATCTCAGGTCTTAATACTCTTTTTTCCCCTTCCCTCTCCCTCTCCCTTATCTAGAATAGTAAGATAAGGCAGCTAAAGAGGTAGGAAGCTTCTGAGATAAGTAACCATCTGTGGTCTAAGAAGTTCATAGAACTCTACTTCAGGTATCTTTTCTGAGAAGCTTTCTGGGTAATTTATGGTAATAGATTGGAAATGGATTGAAACATATTCTGGCTGTCCCTCATTTGGGAACCAAGAGGCCAGCCACCCAATTCTTGATTAGTGTTTAAAAGATGACATCCAGAGTTTAGTTGAACATAGCTTGCCTTAGCACATGAATAATTCTCTCAGCAATGATATAGGGGAGAAACAGCCAAAGTAGTCTATAATTTGCAGTTAGGTTTTCAGATTGAGTTGCCATAATTTGTGACAATATTGAAGAGAAATTTGCCAGTGATGGATTAGAGTTCTGCAATGCATTAGCATTGTCTTTGTTTAGCTTTTTTGCTACACCTTTTTGGGGAGAATGCTAAAATGCTTCTTTGTGTTGCAGAAGATTTCTCAGCATGGCCAAGTGGCATTTAAAGAGCCTAATGAGAAAAATGACTTATCTCCAAGTGCCAATGTCAAAAGACACATCGCAGCTGCCCTGTCTCAGAGGGTCTAGAGTGAGACTGACATTCTCAATTAGTGCCCAGCCTGTGGCATCACTGCTGGCTCTCAGCATCCACCTATTCAGGATGTATTCCTGCCCTCTCTTCGTCTGTTCGAGTGGGTGCTCTGGCATGGAGGAAGCTGTGCTTTATCTCCCTAATGCATCTTGCTGTCTTTGGCGCATTTGTTGTTTGTTGTTGATGGTGCCAGGGCTCAGCTGTTACATGACAGGCTTTGATAGAGTGAATCAATTGTTGTTGTTTTTTTCTTCATGAATTACCCATCAGACTTTGTGCTTTCCCTTTAAAAAATGAAGGCTGTTTCATAACAGTTGCTATCAGGAGTAAGAAAAATATAGCACAGAAAATTAATATCATTTTAGCATTTGATCACGTTGGATGAATTGTCAGAAGAAGAGACGTGTTAACTTTTCACAGTGTTCATTTCAATGGGAATAAATTCTAGGTTTCCCAGAAATCTCATTTCTGGAAATATAGTATTAGGAGTATACTGAATTGACCTTAGCTTTTTAACCTCTTTAGAAACACAGATAGACAGGCAGACAGGAAGACAGACAGACAATCACACACACACACACACACACACACACACACACACACACACACACACAGAGAGAGAGAGAGATAGAGAGAGAGAGAGATTAGATTATTATTTCTAGCTCTCCTCTGTCCCAGGGTGGTCAGGATCTCTGAAAGAAGGACTTTGTGGGAATCCAGGAGATTGCTTTTCACTTGAGTGTTATTTGAAATTTCCTGTGGACTGTGGAACTGAAACCTTGGGGTTAGGGTTGAGAATTGTGATCTAAAGATTCTTAACCAAGTTTCTTACAAAACCACAAATTAATATTGGTAGAACTCACTACAGGATAGTTATACAGCTATCTAGCATCTAGATAAAATTGAGTAACAAATTCAGAAAGTTGAATGGCCCTTGATTCTGAAAAATCAAGTTAAACCTTCTGTGCCTGCTACTATTCAAAATATAAGCCAACTCTAAATTTAAAGACTATCATAAGACAATTCTACATTTGTAAGATATTTAGAATGGTAGTTAAAATATGGCTGGGCCTAATTTATAGTAATAAAAAGGGGTGGGGTGCAGACCAAAGCATAGTCACCCCATACATTTGTGCATGGCTCACATTCTGTGAAAATCTTTCAAAGCATTGTATTAAGGAGGGAAAGTTCAAAACAGAAGCTTCTTATGCCTGGTTGCTCCTCTTGTCTTCATTAAAGGCCCCAAGTAGCTTTCAGCTAGTCTCGCCAGTTATGTGGCCTTGGACAAAGTCACTTTTCCATGCCTCAATCTCCTCAACTGTGAAATGGGGATGATAATAATCGTGCTGTCTTATAGAGATGTTTGCAGATTGAATGAGTAAATCTAATTATGCACTAGAACCAGGTCAGATACATAATGATTGTTAGTTGTTGCTGTAATTGAGATGATGCTAGGTATAAGAAAATAAGGAGAGAGAGAGAGAGAGAGAGAGACAGAGAGAGAGAGAGAGAGAGAGAGAGAGAGAGAGAGAGAGAGAGAGAGAGAGAGAGAGAGACAGAGACAGAGAGAGAGAGAAAGAGAGAAAACGCTCGCTCATGAGAGAAGACTGGTGGCCCACAGCTGGAGTGTTCCCTGGTCCTCTTCCTTCCAGCTCTCTGAGTGGGTGGAGTGTGTTCTTGAAGAAAGCTGCATGGTCCATGGAGGGAGGCTTCTCAGCCTTGCTGAAAACTCCCATGTCCCTCCTCAGCAGACCCCTGGACATGAGGGATAACTCAACTCAGCCAAGACTATGAGAATCTCAGCAGGATTAGTGAAGACTGAGGGGCCAGGACTGGGGGAGAGGGTTGTCCTCTCTGCTCTTAGTGCCAAAATACACACATACTTTGTACATTCTTAAATGAGGGAAAACTCAGTAAGCTGGGGACTTGGAGTGGGATTTAATTTTGTTTAAAAGATCATAGAGAAATTTAATATTTTCTGTGTATGTGGATCATGGACTGAGATTTATACTCATTGCATTAATTGGTTCTTATAATTGTATTTGTAGAGGTGCTCTTGAGTGTTACACACACACACACACACACACACACACACACACACACACTCCATATTCCAAAATACGTAATGTCTTTGATGACAGGGGCAAATATATATATATATATATATATATATATATATATATATATATATATATATTAGAAAAGTTCATTATATATATATATATAATGAGAATCTATATAGGACTATTATATATATATATTATATATATACTATTATATATTATATATATATTATATTATATATATATACTATATATTATATATATATATACTATTATATATATATATTATATATATATATATATATATATATATATATATATATATAATAGTCCTCTGCTGTTTCCTGGAATGTCATTCTCTGCACACAGACAGTGTTTAAGTGAATATAGTGTTTAAGTGCTGTGCTGTCCATTGCCTACTAGATATAGTTCTTATCTGTTGTGTAGATGTGTAACTGTATCCCTTTACTAAGTTAACATAACACAGAACTTTCATCACATATAACAGTTTCGTCTTTGCTCCAACTGAATACTGTGGTTCAGAACTCTGAGAGGTGACATACAGTGAATGGATTGTATGGTGCAGTTTGGTTAATATGTAACTGGCATTAAGGAGAGATGCTTATGCCTATGCTTATTAGAACAGGAGAATTTTGCACCATGAGAATATAAGCGGCTAAGGTCAGGGCAGGAACAGCTTTATTCTAAGGCTGCAAAAGAAGCTTTTATGGAACCTATAATGTGTTACATTGTAATAACTATTTCCATATTATTGTTAGTGACTTTGATATGATTTTTGGCATTTAATCATTTCAAGTACGCTGTAAAATTCTATAATTCAAAGAGTGTGACAAATTCTGAAAGGGTGAAAGAGCCGGGCATTGTGGTGCATGCTTGTAATGCCAGTACGTGGGAGGCTAAGACAGGAGGATCACAAGTTCGCAGCCAGCCTCATCTGCTTAGTGAGGCCCTCCGGGATTTTAAAAATAAAAAAAATAAAATAAAATAGGGCTGGTGGTATAGCTCAGAAGTAGAATGTCCCTGGGTTCAATCCCCGGTACCACATACACACACACAAAATATTGTTTTATTGTTTGGGGATAACTACCTCTTTAAAAAAGATAGGGTGAAGCACTTGAATACTAGTTTGTTGATTCTTTCTAAACCATCGTGTTGAACCAAAAAGAGGTATTTCAACTGGATTACCTAAATACCTCTTGCCTATTGTTAAGTGGTCAAGTAGACTTCAAAGAGCAATGACTTTCACTTGCAGGTTTGACTTGTAACCTTTTCATAGATTTCTTTCCTAAAAGGACAACAAGCCCAGATGTATTTAGAAAGTTTATGCAAGGAGAGCTTAATGTTTGCATAAATCCCCTGGGAGTGGTACAGATGCATGCCCAGTATCTAGCTGATCATACAGGTTACATGTCATAGATGAGGACCCCTGAATTTAGAAAACCCCAAGCTTATAAAGGGCCATAAGCAAACTTGCCCGGCCTTTGCCCCCAATGAAGACATTATCTTTATTACCTTGGTGTGGAGGCTAATTTCTGGGGAAGGCAGAAATTACTCCATGGAGGGAGTAAGTAAATCTACTCTCCGACCAGGACAGTACAGCTTTCTCCAGCTTCTTTGGCTGTATACTACGCCAATGTCCTTAGCAGAACTGCCATTTGAGTGATCAGCTATGTGTAGCACACCGGGGTTAGCCTGTGGGAAAAACAACTGAGACCATCAGCTCTGTATTTGAATTTGAGTTCTGCCATGTAGTCTTAGGTGAGTTACTCGACTCCTCTTTAAAATGGGGGAGTAATATTTTCCTCTTTGTAGAACTATTGAAAAAATTAGATCAAATGGTACATTGAATGCCCTTAGAACTGTACCTAGCATGATCAATAATAACAAATTGTAAAAATTAGGACTGTATCAGGCTGACAGTAGTAGAAAAGTTCATCAGCAGTAGGTTAAGAAAAACAAACACACACAGGCATTTTATTTTCTCACGTAATAATAAGGCAAGAACTGGTTCAGCGCCTCACTAATGCTGCTGGGAAGCAGCTTGCTCTGCCTCCTCTAGTAGTATCCCTTATCCTCATGGTGACAAAGGGTCACTGACCTCTAGACCTCAATCTGCATTCTAGGAAGGAGGGAGGTAGACAGACTCAAAGCCTTCAGCTTCTGTTTTATATTCTTATTTTGGAGAGAATGTCCTTCTCAGGGACTTTATCTATATAATATACTAAATGGTAGATTCTGGATAACATAGCTCCTCTTAGCAGGGAGGTTGTATATTTTTAGTTAGGCACACAGTCACCCCAATCAAAACTGAAATTCTGTTAAAAAGAAGGCAGAATAGACCCTGGCTAGTAGACTTGGCAGTGTCTGGCACAGACATGAGCCCTGTGCTCCAACTGTTCAGGTTCCAACATGGTGCTTCTATGAGCAATACAAAATTTCTGTCTTGGCGGTCACAGATTCTCATTGATGTGCCATTTTTAATTGGCATCTATATTTAAATCTGAAAAGGTTAATTCTACTTGATCCAGTGGTCAAAGGACAGATATATTCCCAGTTTCCAAGTTTCAGACATTGTAACTAGCCTATTTGGTGAACTCTAGACTAGAACAGAATGAACATATCATAGTTAATAGGTCTGCTGGAGACCCTTATTACCCCTAATGTAGATAGTCTAATTACTTTGCATTTTAATTTCTTCTTCTTCATTAACAGGTACTATGGGGCTTCTTCAATGAATTGGCTCTCAGCATTTTGACTCTAAGGTTCTGTTTCCATCTTTTATATAATCAAGAATTGGTCAACTGAGTATCAAGTCATTCTGGGTAGCTAGTTTCTCAGATGTGAATTAACCTGTATGTTCAGGAATATTTATTCCAGCCATTTTTTCCTGGTATCAATGCACCTAAAATGTATTTCTCACTCCTTAATGAGAGGGAACTAAAAGGAATTTATCTTAATTTTAGTGATTCTGAATCATGCACTAAGCATCAGTCACTATGAAATTTATAGTCATACATTTTGATGTAAACTCCTAGTGCCATCCTGCTATTTTCTTACTTGCTTCTTTCTCAGACAATGAAGGTTAATTAATTGTGAGACCCTTTGGACTCCTCTTAAAAGCACTCTTCCAGAGCCCCTGCCATCCTTAAGGAAGTCATTGGTGCCTTCCTGTTGCTGCTCTTGCCCTTCCCTTTTCATCCCTGCTTAAATAATTATTTTTATGTCTGCCCCCTTTACAGTTGTATCACACAGGCACCAAGGAGATGTCATGGGAGAAGGAGAAGGACCGATTCTGTGAAAGGTCCGGAGCAGATCCCAGTGTGGGGGAAAAGGGAATTTCACTCAGCATCAGAGGGGTTCTTTGCTTACACGACAAAAATTTCAGCATGTATCAGTCAGACATAGACAGAAATACATTTAGGAAAGTAAGAAATGCACATTCAAGGGAGAATGCAGGCATCTCCAGAGTGAGAGCCGTATTGGAGGTGCTCATTGATCTTCTGTTATGGGGCACTCTCTTGGGTGGTGGGGAGGAGGAGGTCTGTGGAGATGACATCAGTCCATTGGTCACAGGATGATTAAGGGGGTTTTGGTCATCTGTTGTACTGATGGGGCTTTTACTATCTTCTCAACAGGTATCTCTTTTTGTTGAAACTATTCAAGGACAGCTAACAGTGCCCAAGGAGATTACTCTTTTGTGTGACCACAAAAGACCAATATCAATCTCTCTTGCTTAACTATTTGTAGGTTAGATAATTAGCAGTTCAAGTTTTGTTTTGTTTTTGTGGTACTGGGGATTGAAAACAGGGGGCTTCTACTTCTGATCTAGACTCCCAGCCCTATTTTATTTTTTAGTTTGAAACAGGGTATCTCTAAGTTGCAGAAGGTCTTGCTAAGTGCTGAGGCTGGCTGTGAACCTACGATCTTCCTGTCTCAGCCTCCCTAGTACTGGGATTACAAACATGCACTACACTGCCTGGCTCAGTTGAAGATATTTTGTGAGTTTCCAATACAGTGTCCCCAGATACCTTTTGGAATCTTTTGTGTGATTTGTGATGTCTGACCAATAGATACCCTGTCGAGGATAGTCAACAGTGCTCAGGGTAATCAAAGATTTGTAAAAGGTTTGCAGAAACCTGGAAGTAACAGGCCTGGCTGAGGTTTATTGGGGAATATTTCCATAGGCTTCCATATTAAAGTTACATGTTCCCTGTCCTCCCTTTATGTTTCCTTCTTACATATTTCTTTTATTTCTCCTATCTTACCTCAGCATGAATTCGTGCCCATTTTCCCTTCTCATTTATTCTGAATTTCATTAACAAAGTAGAAGGGAAATCTCTCTTGCTCTTGAGAAGAATGTTGGATGTACTTTGAGTGGGCTTATTCCAAAGCAGATGTCAATAACATTTCCTATAAATGGTAGAAGGTTAATATTTTAGTCCATGTGGGCAGCACACAGTCTATCACATAATGTTCCTTTTCTTCTTTAATTTCATCTTAGCTTGGAGGGTTGTACATTGGCTAGAATTGGTCTGTAGCTAGTTTGCTGACTCTTGCTCCAGAACATACAGTTTCTTATCATTGTAGCAGTGAACCCTCCCTTATTATTGGAAAAGTTTGAGCATGTACTATAGTATAGGTATTTATTTATAAAATATTTATATATTTATACTAAATTAATAAATTGTGTAATTATAAAAAGTGTACAAAATAGATACTTTAAAAGTAAGGGATAAAATATGAATATAAATTGAAGCTCTAAAAGGACTTTCTGTGTCCTAGAAAATCATATTGCTCACTTTCAGAGAATCTGCACTTTATTTTGGAGCTCTCTTTATTAGAAGAAAAAGAGGATATTCTTTTACATGACACCATCCCACAATTTTCTAGATCTTAATATCAGCTTTTACCTTGAGTCTAGTTAAACTCAAGGGAACTTGATTCATTGCAACCTGCCAAAATAAAGGTTGAAAAACTTTACAGGAATAGACTTTTAAAAAATCAGTTCTCTACAATGATTTAGAGAATAGACCATGATCAAAAAGAAGATCCTCAAGACCACGAGATTCTCCTTCAGGATCATGATTTAATAACCATTTTTTCACTGGTGAGTACACAATCTTTTAATGTTATATCTTACTTGAAATGCCAAGGCCACCTTTCAGAAAACAGTCCATAACTGAGGGAAATGCATTTATTTATGAAACTTGAATGTTTAGTGAGCAACAGCCTGGAACACAGAGCACTTTCAAATTCTCTTCCCTCCCTCCCTCCCTCCCTTTGTCGTTTGTTTTGGGGTGCTGGGGAAAGAATCAGGAGACAGGTGAGGGAGGTTTGGACTAGACAGAAGTACTGTAATCTCCTCACACCAGGCTTAACTGAAGTTTTCAAACAAATCACCATTGTTGGTATGAAAAACCATGTTGCGATGGTGCTTTCAGGAGCCACAAGGGGATGGGACTGGAAGCTTGTACAGGAAGAAATAGGATCCTGCCTTCGTCCTTTGGTCTTGGAGTCCCCTGAAACACCCCCTATTAGTGGATCCTGAAGCAGGCAATGTGGAAATGTGGTTTGCTGAGTCACAAAACTAGTGGCTTTTAAGTTCAGAGATCAGTTGAGATTGGGCATGTATACATGATGAAATTCTACTCAGCAATAAAGAACAAAATTATGTCATCTGCAGGACAATGGATGGATGTGGAGAACACTATGTTGAGTGAGACTAGCCAGTCACAGAAAGTGAAGGGTCATATGTTTTCTTTCATATGCAGAAGCTAGGGAGTAATTGGGATATGAGGGACTTCAGACAATGGAGGAGAAACTCCAGTGGAGCCAGGGAGGTGGTCTAGGGGAGGGTGTGTGTGTGGGGGGGTCAATGAAGGAATCACTTCCATTGACATTGTGTGCATGAGAATGAATACCAATGCCAATCTCATACCCTGTATGGGAAGGTGGGGCATGGGGAGGAAGCCGGGAGGAAGCCGGCCAAGAGCTGTGTGCATGTATGTCATCATCACTATGAGCTACATAGTATGATGTAAGACTATAACATACCAGTAAAAGTATAATAAAAAAAAAGTTCAGAGATAATAGTTTAATCACTGGCCCAAGGGCCATACATTTTAATTTTCAAATTCTTAAAAAGGACTGGGACTTCAGTGGTTAAAACTTGTGCTCTACATGTCGTAATATTTGGGAAATATTTGCTTTATGTATGGAGGTGCTGCTTCAAAAGTAAAGAAATCAGAATGTGAATAGTAGTCTCCACAGTTTCATTTTCTGAATTCTGGTATCAGATAGAATAGATTAATCAGTACCAAATCTATCAATGTTTTGGAGCTAAACTTGTTATATTAGGTGACGAGGTCCATTTCTGTTCCTTTGATGTCCTGCTTCTTGCCTCTGGCTTTGTCTGGACAGTGACTTCCGTTTCCCAGGATGCTGCAGCGCACACCATCTGTGGCGGTCTCCAGCTCATGATGTCCCAGGGCATATTGGTGCTGTTCCCGGGCTCTCTGGCTAGGCTATGACTAAGGCAGAGGCTACCGCCCATGGCCAGTGAAGTGGTCCAGGCTTAGGAAGAGGGTGTCTCTCTTTTAGGCAGTGAAGTTGGGAGACATGAGTTAGCAGCGGCTGGCAGCACTGTTCCCCACCAGGAGGAGGAAGCCACTTTGAAGTAATAAGAGGGAATAGAGTCCACAGTGAGGAACATAGACAGGAGTGGCGGAGTCTTGCAACTTTCCAGTCCTGCTATCAGTTGAAACAGCTGTACTACCATCCTTTGAACACAGTTTGCTCTATAAGTCAAACTTACTTTCTTTTCCCCTTAAGCATGTTCAAGATGATGCTCTATCACTGGCACCCAATAGAAAGCTGCTGAAAGCAGCTCTGTTGTGCTTCTTTTTTTAAAAAAATACACCACTCACACAATTATCTAATAGGTTAATGTTACTTATCTCACAAGATTGTCTGAAAAGTAAAAGAAGAATTACGTGCAAACCACTTAGTCTGGTGCCTACCATATAGCACACACTGGGTATTTGTTGCTAGGTTGTATAGCCATTTCTTCCTGAATCTCTCGTATTACTCTGCCATACCATTTGGTTTGCTCTTTGCTAACACCTGATACTACTGAGGACCAGCAAAGGAGGTAGTAATTAACACACAATGCCAGTCATGATCATTTCTTCAAAGATATTATCTGAGTTTAGTGCAGGTGTTTGTGGGAGCAGACTATCATTTTTGTGGTACTGAAGATGGAACTCAGGGGATTTATGTCTCTGAGCTACACCCCTAGTCCTATTTTATTTTGTAACAGGGTCTTGCTACGTTGCCGAGGTTGTGCATGTTTGTCTCTATCACCCTGCACTTCATCATTATATATGATTATAATGCACCAATAAAAAATAAATTCCTGAGGCTGGCCTCAAGCCTGTAATCCTCCTGTCTCAGCCTCCCAAGTACTGAGATTACAGGTGTATACTACCATACCCAGCTATTTAGACATTAAGGTTATTTAATTTTCTCTCTATTATCTCATGATTAATTTTCTTCCATACCATCACTATTGGTTGTTGAATCAGATAAAAATAATACTTGGTGATATTGGGAGACAATATAATATAGTGAGAAAAGTACAGATTTTAAACCATAAAGCCTAGGATCTAGTTTATTTGACAATGGATTTAGCCTGTTGACTTAAACTTTGTCCCTTAGCAAAAGAAAATGAGAATAATGATATCTGACTTCTCTACCACAGAGGATTTTTGCCAAGATCAGATATATAAAAGTGTTTGGTGAAGTGTAAAACACTTAATGAATGCTAGTTAAAAATAACAGAATTGCATAATAGACAAATGATGAGTTGTAAAATCTGCAGATGGAGTGACGAATTACCTTAAAACACTCACTGAAGTAAATTAAGGGTTCAATTGAGTATTGCGTTTGTCATATGCTATAATAACCCAATACCCATATGCATAGAAGATGATGGTTAGATTAGCAGATGTCAGATACTAACTGAATAAAAATTAAAATGACAAATGTTGAGTTGGGGCAGCTCTGATCCTCAGTGGAGACAGCTGTACATAGCTCAGAGAAAAACTGCCAGGGTAAGGGGATGAGCTTTCTTACTTATGGACAGGAGCAACTGAGAACATAGACTGTGCTGTGGGTGGAAATATAGCCCTGCTCTCCATGCAGAGAGAGGTTGCACTTGTGGATGTTTAGGGGAAGCCAGAGGATAACTTTGAGAAAAGACGCCTTCTTGCCAGGAGGATCCAGGAGAAACTTTGTTCTGCTAGTTTGGGAAGAGCCACAGGCAGTGGAGATGAAGCCTAGGAGAAGAAAATTCTTTGCCCACAGGGGTAATTTAGAGTCAGAGCCTTAGAAGAAGAAAGAACAAGAAAGGCTTTGATATGCTCATTCAGTTTAAAGCAACACAAACTTACTGAGTACCACACACATCGCTAGACCCATTTACATATTATCTTATTTGATGCTCAGCAGCAGGCATTTATATGAAGGTGTGTTTACTTTCTATCACTATAAAAATGCCTAAGATAATCAATTTCTAAATATAAAAATATTTATAATTTATACAATATTATTTTTGGCTGATGGCATTGGAGGTTCCAGTTCATGATGGTTGGCTCTGTTGTTTTGGGGCATGTGGCAAGGCAGTACATCAGGGTAGCAGTGCATAAGGGAACAACACCCCACACTTCATGACTAAGGAGAAAACAGAAGGAAGGAGCTGAGATCCTGCTATCCTCTTGGAGGTCACTGGGGTGACCTAAAGATCTCCCACTAAGCCCCTCTTAAAAGTTCAACCTCCTCCAAATAACGTCTCCCTGGGGACAAAGCTTCCAACATGTGGGCCTTTAGGAGACACTTAGGATCCAAACTACAGCAGCGGGCATTGCTATCAATGAAAGATGGGAAAACTCTACACTTAGAGGAGACAGAAAGTTGTTCAAGATCATTCAACTAGTAAATGACCAATATGGGATTGAAATTCAGTTCCGTTGTCCTCTTTACTGTAGATCCTCTTGAATTCCAGCTTCTGTATATCAGAGGCCTTAGGTTTGTTTGTAGTAGAGATTTTTCAGAGAGAGATAGGTGTGAATTTTCCCAGAGATGTTAGCAGAGTCTTTGACACTAGGGTGTGATGCTATAAGAAGCAATGAATCCCAGTGATGTGTGATGCTGCTTTCTTTTTCTAAAGAAGGAAAATTAGATTTGGGTTCTCTTGAATATTTTTTTTAGTCAGATATTTTCTTGGCAAATAAGGAAAATTAGGTTCTCTTGAATATTTTTTTTAGTCAGATATTTTCTTGGCAAATAAATGTTTTGCTATTTTGAATATAGCCTTTATGACATTTAAGAAAACCTCATCAAATCGGTGAGTGTTCAATGTGAGAAACCAAGGTTTTTGCTGCACTAAAAGCTCTGGATGTTTTTTTGCCCCAGTGTAGGTGAACGACAGAGTTTCCTATAATTCATGACCTGCTTCATGGAGTCAGGGACATTATTTGACAAGGACACTGCTGCATTAGCATTTTTCTGCTTCAAGTCACAAAACAGAACGTATGATTTCAATGAGATCTTTTCAGTCATATGTGGCTCCTTTTCAATTTTCTTCAAGGCAAGACTTTTGTGTTGGGGCAAATCCAAGATTTAGTAGAATCCTAGCATTTTAAAATCCATTCTTCTTTTCACAAAGATTCACATTTTTCTACTGTATCATGGACAGACATGAGGTATTCCTTTGAATTTTGTTGGCTTTATATTTTTATTGGAAAGAAATCTTTTAATGCTGAAAGAACTGAGACTTTTGTTTCTAACTTATGTTCAGTTATGAAAGTAAAATCTAAGAATATAGAGGCTTGATTTGGGGCATTTTATTGCTAGATTATATAAAATAAATTTGTAAAAAGCTATGTGCCCATAATATAATTATAATTAAGTTCTCTTTTAGTTATTTTAAGTGAAAATATTCTGTATATCTTAGCATGAGAACAATGATGGATTTTATATTAGTTGACCATGTATGACACGTGTATTTCACTGCTATTTCTAAATCATCTAGAGTCAACAAATACCTTAGTATTTAATGTCTTATAAATAAAATATTCATCACAAAATTATATTTTAAGCTCTCCAGAAAAAAGTTAAAGACAAAAAAATTGCTATCTGTTTCATGTGGCCCTGAGGTTAATTTATATACCTAATGCTACAATTTAAGAAATAATGTTTTAGAGGAAAATCAAGCATTAGTTTGACATGTATCAGGGTAGATAATTTTCATGATCTATAAAAAACCCTTGATTTCATGATTCAATTATGCAAATCAATTTCTTTATCCGATAGCAAATACCCTAGTGTATTACAAAGTCAAAATGCCTTTTATTTTAGAAGCATATCTTAGTTTGCAGAGTTTCCACTCTGCAGCATTTATTTTAGATACACTTTATAGTTTGTAGTATTTTAGAAATACTTTGCAGTTTGCAAAGTAGTTTTTATGTAGTAGGGCTGTTTGGCTTATATCTCTTTTGTGTTAACAAACCACTCCAAATTGGAGGTAGATTCTGTGGCAATTCTTTGCCATGGGTGTGTTGCCTGGGGTCACCTCCGCTGCAGTATTTACCTAAGAGTTGCCTGGGACACCATGTCTCTTCATTATTTTTCTCTAGCATGCCAGCTGGTATTTCCTAATGAAAGGCAGCTGGGACTTTTAAGAACGAGTGAACCAATTGTAAACTTAGGTTAGGCTTGCTAATAACCCACTGACCAAAACAAATCACAGGCCAAACCCTGTGAGGGAACTTTACTTGGGTGTGAATATTGGGAGGTATAATTCATTGGGAGCTATCAACATGTCTCCCAGAAGTTATTTCTTTTTATATCTATCAATCTCTGCTTTTTTTTTCTTGGCAACATAATCCTCTCCCTTCCTTCCTCCTTTCCTTCCTCCCTCCCTCCTTTCCTTCCTCCCTCCCTCCCTCCCTTCCTCCCTTCCTTCCTTCCTTCCTTCCTTCCTTCCTTCCTTCCTTCCTTCCTTCTTTCCTTCCTTCCTTCCTTCCTTTCTTCCTAGCTTTGTGGAGTTACTTAGAGTAAATGGGAAAAGGGATTCAGTTGGAATTAAAGGTTCAACCTACCTCCCAGTAGTGTCTCCCTGGGGACCAAGCTTCCAATACAAGGGCAGACATTTAAGATCCAAACTATAAGAGTAGGTATCATTATCATGCAAGATAGGAAAACTCTAGATTCCGAGGTTTTGCGTGTGACTCTTGGGGAAGTGTTTTATGTATCTATTTCTATTTAGTCAATTATCACCAAAATTCCCAGTTTAAAGAAACATTTATTTCTTCACACAGTTTCTGGGATTTAGTTAGGATTTGGTAAGAGGTAAGTTGGTGGGCTTTGGTTTGTAGCCTCTCATGTCATTGTAGCTAAGATATTGAGAAGGACTGTAATCATCTGGAAGTAAGTCTCCAAACATGGCTTACTACCCTGTTTTCAGAAAAAAGAAATTACTCAGTGCTTCCCTGGAAGTCTTCCTTCTTTAAAGGAATGAACAGAAAGATGCAGTAACAAATTTGCATTCCTTTTCTTTTTCTTTTTTTTTTCCTTTTGGTACTGGGGTTTGAACCCAGGGGTGTTATGCCTCCAAGCTACACCCCAGCCCTTTTTAAAAAAGTTTTTTGAAACAGGATTGCATATAGGTTGCTGAGAGTCTAGCTAATTTGCTGAGGCTAGTCTTGAACCTGTGATCCTCTTGTCTCCACTTCCCAAGTACTGGCTTTATAGGAGTGCACCACCACACCTGCACAAATTTGTATTCTTCTGTGTGTCTATATTTCATTCCATTGCCTCCCTGGGGGAAGAATTGCCCACTTTTGGAAACTAAGGAGGACCAGTTGCAGACACTCCCATAGTATTGGCTGGAAGTCTGAGTTCCGTAGTATATGGTTCTTTCCATAGGGTTTTTTGAGAGGCAACTAGCTTCTACCAGAGTGAGTGAGCTGAGAGAGAGAATTAATTTGGTCACACAGATCAACACTGAGGGTTGGAATGGAACTAACTATATTAAAGGTATAATACAAGGAGACAACAATCATTTGGTCCATCTTTCTGGTTGCCTACCAATGTCCTTAATGGTATAGCACAGGCGTTTCTTCTTATTTTTACTTTTATTTATTTTTTATTTTTGGTACTGGGGATGGAACCGAGAGGCATTCTACCTCCAAGCTAATAACACACACTTTTTAAAATTTTTTATTTTGAGACAGAGTCTCACTAAGTTGCTGAGGACCTTGCTAAGTAGGTTGCCAAGGTTGTTCTCAAACCTGTGATCCTCCATTTTCAGCCTCCCAAGTACTCAGATTATAGGTGTGTGCCACTGTGCTCAGCCTGACTTGAGCTTCTTGTATTTTTCAATATTCTAAGCAGTTCTGTGAGACAAAACTGAGCAAACCAAATTCTATACCAACGGTTCTCCACAGTGTGGCTAAGCTCCAATTTATTTGTATTCTTCCTTCTCATTAGGGAGAAAAATAATTTCTTCAAAAGAGAAACAGTTATGACAATACTGAGAATTCTGCTCTCTGACCAGCTAGGAGTGTTTTTGGATTGTTTGAAAAACAATTTAGAGAACATGACCTGAAACAGAAACATCACTATCTTATTCATATTCATTGCAGAAATAATTACAGATTTTTGTTGGAAAACTCATCTTTTTATAAACAAACGAACTACACATGGGGCAGTATAAAATGTGTGTGGTATGAAAATGATTTTCTGTATTGACCAGTCCTGTATTGCTTTCCTGATGTACTCATGGTGGAGCTATTGGTTAAATCCTGTCTTTAACACATTGAAGAAAATACAGATTCTGTACACATAATTATTACAGAGAAAGTCATGTTCTATAGCGCCACATGGCACCATGTAAATTTGACCATCTGATCTGAAAGTGTGTAAAAGCATTGGCTTGAAGTCAGTCAGGGATTCATGGTTTCAGATTACAGTTTTCCTTTTCCTACCTGTTTCTTCTGTGCTTCAAGAAGCAGATCTATACAATGGGGTAATATCTAATTCACAGAATTCTAGTTTATAAGAAACATGAGGCTTATAGTGAGCACTTTGTTAATAGAATTATTAATAGATATTCTTTTACATTTTATGGCTTTGGTGACAACTTAGCATATTTTCTAACAATACCTTTTAAGACAATTTCTTGTGTGTGCATGTGTATTTAAAAAGAAGAGAATAAAGTACTAGATGAGTTAGAACTAAGAAAGTGTATTTATTATTATTATTATTATTATTATTATTATTATTATTATTACTACTACTTTGGTACCAGGGATTGAACCCAGAGGCACATTCTATCTCTGAGCTACATCTCAGAGTCTCACTAAGTTTCAGAGGGCCTTGCTAAGTTGTTGAGGCTGGCTTCTCACCTGTGATCCTCCTGTTTCAGCTTCCTAAGTACTGGGATTACAGGTGTGTGCTACCACTCCTGACTGTCTTTGCTTTTTGAATGTCTCTTCTACTGGAAAATTTCTTTTAGCAATTCAATTTGTGTGAGGATAGGCAAATAACTAGAAGTCACCAATCTATCCATTTACGTAGCCAATAATTATTTTTGCAACATTTATAAAATATCTATTATATGGTGAGCATTAAAAACGTGAAGAATAAGATATTATTCCTACCTTCAAGGGTTTCACAATCTAATGAAGGTTTACATCAAAGAGAGATATAAACAAATAATTAAGTGTGAGTGTCATTTTCTGTGTTGTGTTACTTATAGGTGCTTGCTTAGGAAAAACTACTCAAGGAAGGACTCCCAAAGGGTTGATGCTTCTGGTTAGTTAGCTTGTTTGTTTATTTATTTGTTTGTTTGTTTTTGGTGCTAGAGATTGAACCCAAGGCATTCTACCTCTGAGCCCAACCCTTAAAAAATTTATTTTGATACAGCTTCTGGCTAAGTTGCTGAAGCTAGTCTCGAACCTGTTATCCTCCTGTCTCAGCCACCCTAGTACTGAGATGACAGGCATGTGCCACCACCACCAGCTTCTCCTTATTTATCTCTTTGGATCACTTTATAAGGTTTCTATAAACATAAAAACGACACTGTCCAGGGAATCTAGGTGGAGATTCAGTTATAGGTCCTTTAGAAACCTTTTCTAGCATCTGGTTCTTCAAACACAAAAACTAGTTTATCAGGTGGCCAAGGAAAGGACAGGGAGTATCATAGAAAAGTAGGACTGTCTGGGCAGAGGTGTAGACTGAGGGAAGACAAAAAGGAATGGAAGAACATGGTCTTTTCTGAGAAATTTCTGTAGCTGACCATGTGGGCAGTGGTGTGGTGCAGGGTGGCAGTCGAGGCAAGGCTAGGAAGACGGGCTGGGCCGCTTCTTGAAGGTGCTTACGTGCATGATAAGAAATGTGTAGGTATTGGTGAGTCATTAAATGAGTTTTAAAGTAGAAGTGATCAGATTCGCATTCTACTCTGACAGCACTGTGGTATCGACTGGAGGGATGGGAAGGGAGGGGGGACACTGCTATTAGCATCTAGAGACAAGCGACTGAACTCAGCAGTGGTAGAAACAGAAAGTATGCCCAACTGGATGTCTGTGGCCTTAGGTGCGAGGAGGGCAGTGTGGGGGCCCCAATGGAGGAGGACCTGGAGAAGGAGCCTTGGTTTTTGGGCTTGGGTGATGGAAGGGATAGCAGAGCTCGTTCCTAAGATGGAAACACAAGAGGAAGAGCAGGTCTGTGGGGGAAGAAAAGATAATGGGCGTCATTTGGGACACGAGGAAGCTGATGTGCCGGGGATAATCCGAGAGGAGATGTTGGTGTTGGTAGGAGCGTGGCTCAGGGAGGGAGGGCACACTGAACTCTGCTCTCTGCGTGGGGCAGGCCGAGAGCAGATCTCTCGCTGAGGCCTGGCTTAGCTGCCTTCACCACCTCCTGACCGTGCAGTGCACATTATTGGTCGCTGCTTTTATCTGACCCAAATTTGCCTTTTTAGTCCTTACTTCTACTATTTTTTTTATATTCATCTTTTATGTCAATACACCAAACAATGTGTAGTTTTATGGATAGTTCATACTAGTTTGTGAATCCCTCATGCCGTTCCAGCTTTAGTGCCTTGACATCTGTCTTCTCTTGTGCATCCTCTTCCCACTTTTTTTATTATGTCTCCTCAAAATTCCACTCTACCAGTACCTCCTCTAGGAAGTCTGCCTGGATTTCCTGTCGTTTTCAGATCACTTCTTACGCACAGCTCTTAAGTGGAGGGTATGATGAACTTCATATCATTCCAGGACAGTATTTATACACATTGTATATTATATGAAATTATGTATTGGCCACACTATACCATGCAAATGATTTACCTGTAACTTGTGTGTGTGTGGTGCTGGAGATCTAATCCATGGCCTCCTGCGCACTAGGCGGATGAGCTACATGTACAAATGAGCACTATCCCTAGCTCTGTTTAACTCTAAATATTAACTAGAGTACACTATACTATTTTTAGATGCTTTTTCTTCAACAAACAATATATCATAAACTTTTTCCATATTAGTAAATACATAGTTCTACAATCCTTTATAGCTACATATTATTCTTTAAATTGTATTCATCTATTATATTCAATGATTTTTGAATAGTACTTATTGCCTGTTTCTTTATTTTGAGACAGTCTTGCTACATTCTCCAGGCTAGTGTCAAACTACTGGGTTAAGAAATCCTTCTGCCACAGCCTCCTGTGTACCATGTATGTACCATGGCACCTTTATATCTCCTCTCTCTGTAAGGTCCAAGTTTTGTTTGGAACTGGTACTCCGTGCATTACTTGTTTCCCACACATATTGAGACAGAGGCTCTGACAGCCTTTGTTCCAAACTGTTGTTTTGTTTCTAAAGGATGTTCCTATAGTATATAGCTCTCCTTCTGGAGAAGGCAGGCATGGTTACTATCCAGAAAAATAAGGATACTGTTTCCTTTTAGAGCACATGTTAGGCTTGTAGCCCATCATAAAAGACTTGGGTTTCTTTAGCTTAGAGTACCTTAGTTGTGACCCATCCCTCCTGTGAGTTGGGGGTAGAGTGGAACTTGTGTAAGCAGGAGTGGAACTTGCTGTGCTATAACAAAGCCCCTGTCTCCTCAGTAGTCTAGATTCTTCTGCTAGTAACTGTGAAACTGAGGCAAGCTCACTTGTTAGTTTGCAAGTAGAATTAAACCTCAGATCCTTCACAGTTTCTCTCTCAGCACTTATTTATTATTGCTTTTGCTATTTTCAAAAGCTAACGTTCACTAATTGCTTACTATGGGTGCAATCTTACATGAATTTTGTTTGTTTGGGCTGCCACACCAGTTTTCCAGGGGAGCAAACCTCATGGATATGTGAATAAATATCTAAGATCATATCATCAGGAGTCAAACCCAAGTGTTCAGGTCCCAAGTTTACCTTCCACACCTCTATAGTATAGCTCGATGTATAAAACATCCTTGGAAGCATTCATACTTTGACTCCGTGGATTTCTTAACCCAAATGAATCAATGCTTTGGTTTAAATAAAATAGACACAAGGAGGGAAGAAATTTTTGAATAAGGAAGCCTTTCCCACTCTACTCAAATAAAATGACAGGAGATGGCAAATACTATATATAGTAGTATATATGATAGCATTTTCTCTCTCTATATATATATAGTCCATATATGTTATGGTGTGTACATATAGCTTCATATATAGTATATATAGTACATATATATATATACACATACATAGTACATACGCACATATTTGTTGAGAGAGAGTGAGAGAGAGCGCGTGCGCGCAAGTGAGCACCAGGCTGTGTGTGTGTGTGTGTGTGTGTGTGTGTGTGTGTGTGTGTGTATGGCCAGGCCTTGTATATCTATATACAGATATACATATATAGATATACATGGCATATACATGTCAGACATAATCCCTGCTCTCAAGGATCTTGTAGTCTTGGTTGGGAGGTGAAATTTACCCGTAAGAAGCAATTAGGAGAAGGTAAGACAGTATTTAATTGAGCTGCACATTGAATGGCTCAAGCTATAAATAAATTAGCAGTTGAGAGAGAGAGGCACAGTCAATGAGGGCCGTATTCCTTGGGAGAGATTTGTGGAGGAGGCAGGACCCGAGCAGAGCCTGAAGGAAAAATTTTAGGAGTCTAAAAGCCTAAGGAAAAATTCCAGGAGAAGGGAACACTCTTGTTTTGTGTTCTAGGAACAAAAATACTTTCTGTGCCTGCTTTCTCCATATATGAAAAAAACAATTTTGCAGTTTGGGGTCTTAAAAAAAAATCACAGCATAGAAACACACATACAAAGAAACAAAACCCACCATGGTATTTTCTCATTTGCACTTAACTCAGAGTCTGGGAGCCTTTTTTCCTGGTGTGGATGTTGCCACAGGCTCCTGACATTCTTAACTTGATTGGATCCCTGCAGTGCAGTCTACTTCAGCCTACCTTTTTTAGACCACTTGAAAGTTTTTCAATTTATTTGGCAGAATATATCAGCTTGTCAGCTCTGGAGAGCCGGTGCCTGCAGAAGATATATCTTTCCTCTGCAGGTGGCACTGGCTGCCAATTTTTCTTTGGGGTGTGCTCTTGTTGGGAAGCAGCCCTCTGTGGCTTGAGTACCAGCTATGTTAGAGTTGATCTCCTTTTCTGTCCCCTGCTCTATCTGGCTAATGGCTACCCCTGCTGTGTGTGGCAAGGAGAGGAGCCCATTGTGTCAATTCTTTGCTTTGTGATTAGCAAATTACTTTTTGCTTAAACTGGGTCATCCCACCTCTTCTTTTCTTGCCTGAGCATTTTATCTGCCTCTATCACTTCCTAGATGTTGATATCAGTGTCACTTTGCTTCCCAATGGTGTGTCCCTTGAGTCCTTGAAGTTTCTGCTATCTGTCTTCCCTTTGATTATTTGCCATCCACTCCACAGAAGGGCTTCACTCTCCTCCTGCTGTCCTTCTTCATCACATAAGCAATCTGGTTCCACTGAATTGCCAGGAGCCTTCCCCACCGGGCCTCTGCAAGGAAGCAGAAAGATTTCCCCTGGGATTGGCAGACCTGGAGAAGGTGCCTGCATTGACTCCTGATCGCAGGAGACAGAGCCTGAAGGCAGAATATACCCACAGCTGTCACTTTTACTAAGTGGACTGTATGAAGTGACAGCCACATCAGAAGTGATAACGGAAGAGGGAGAGGACTTCTCTTTTGTTTCTGGGGGTTCCTTCCACCCATTCTCTGCTCTTTTAAGTTCATTTCCTTTTGTCCTCCTGCGCAGCAAATTACCTGGAGATTTACTACATTTTTTTTTTTCACTTCAGCTAAATGAATTATAATTCCAGGCTAAGGCTTGAGGAATACCAAATTCTAGTAATGGAAAAGCTCAGAAGAAGTCATAGAGTTCCTTGTTTTTTTTCTAGGAGGGAGGACCCTAGTGCATCCCAGACAGATGGGTTTTGACACTATTTATAGGTATCTTGTAAAACAGGCAGCGGGAGCAGAGTCTGGCTTCTGGTGGATGGGTCTGTTTTTAACAAGTAACAGTTAGTATTAATGAGGATTACACACTATTAATAAAACAGCTAAGAAAAGGACTGGAGAATTATAGTAGCTAATGGTCTGAAGAACATTCACTATAAACCCGATTTTATGATACATTTTAGAAGAGCAGTTTGATCATAAATATTCACTCTCTCATGACATGTTGCACATAAAGTCTGATCCCAGGAACATCTTTAAAATACCTTCTAAAATTATAGGAGACAAGAAACGATAGCTTTCATATGCTAGGAAAGTTCTCTTAGGCTTTTGCTACTCTTGAAGTAAGAACCCTCAATCAAATTCTTTCTACTAAAGATTTACCCTTAGGAAAACTCACAGTAAAATGGTAAGGTCAACTCACTGTGAATATTTAAACTTCTATAAAAGAATGAGACATTCGATCAGGTGGCAAGTGGCTCAGAGATATCTTGTTTGGGGATTTCATTATAATCACAAGAAATTTTTGCTATTTCTAGAGTTACAGTATTTGGTCTTTCAGCCATATCATATTTAACTTCAACATGGGGGAATTTCTTCCCTTCTGCTGATAACCAAGGGCGAATCTAACTTGGAGGTGCTAATATTAGTGAAATCTCTTTCACCCTGTCGCCGACACAGAGGGCAGAGCCATAATTTTGAGCATGGCTAGTAAAAATACTGCAGAAATATTTCCCTCCTGATACTTCCTTAGTTCCTCAGGGCACATTTAAACCTGGGATTAGATAGCCTTGATTTCCTTAAAAACCAGAAACAAACAGGAGAACCTTGTTGCATTACAACTCAAATTACTATTTTTCTTAGCTCTTAAAAGCAATTCCTATTTAGTCTGAATTAGGCAATGAAGAGATGTTTTGAAGAAGGAAAGATAATAGAAATGCTTAGAACTGTTAAGCTCCTGCTAAGTCACATCTTCATGGTGGGATTTTATTATTATTATTATCATTATTATTATTTTGCCTTGTATGTATTCCTAAAACATAAAGCATACTTATATTCAAAATAAGTATGAAAACAAGAAGACACACCCAACAATATATATGACTTTTTTGTGAGTTACTTGGTATTTTCTACAATCTCTATTCTTTCTGTCATTTTTTTAGGTCAGTGATTTATAAATTATTTTATTAATTCCTCTCTTGGTAAAATATTTTAGAATGTAAAATATCACCCCAAAATCTTTATATATCTATTTTACATATTAAAACACTTACCATTATGCTAATATGTTCTATATTAAAAACATAAAACACACAGTAATTAAAATATAAGATAAATACAAATAAATTCAAGAGTAGCATTAATAGCTTATGATAGAGCTGGGTGCAGTGGTGCACATATATAATCCCAGCACTTGGGAGGCTGAAATAGAAGGCTAGCAGGTTCAAGACCAGCGTCAGCAACAGTGAGACTCTCAGCAACCTAGTGAGACCCTGTTTTAAAATAAAAAATAAAAAGGACTTGAGGTGCAGCTTGGAGGTAGAATGCCCCTGGGTTTAATCCCCAGTAAAACACACACACACACACACACACACACGCACACGCACACGCACACGCACACACACAATAGCTTATGACATGGCAAAGAGCTAGGACAAGGATAATTGCTAATAGTAGAAAATGTAAATTCTTTCAAATAATCCTTTTTAAAAACTCTATTTTTGGTAGCCAGATTATTATTGTTTTCACTTTTTTTTTTTTTTTTTTTTGGTACTGAGGATTTAACCCAGGAGATTCTATCTCCCAGTTACTCCCCACCCCCAAGTCCGTTTTATTTTGAAACAAGTTCTCGCTAAATTTCTGAGACTGGCCTTGAACCTGTGATCCTCCTATCTCAGCCTCTGAAGTACTGGGGTTGCAGGAATGTGCCACTGTGCTGGGCTATTGTTTTTACCTTATAAGGAAAATTTCATGTAAAAAGCAGAAGTGTCATCTTTGACACTTATTGTTCACTTGTGTTTATGCTATTAGCATTATAGTTAATCTGTGGTTTTTACAGGAGTGTTTTTAATTCTTTCTAGTTTGTAAGAATTCTCTATCTAGAAAACAATCCATAAATCTACACTGCTAGTCATCCTTTAAGTTCAATATCATTACATTGCAAGCAAACAAATGCTTGAGAGGCCACTTTTAAGCCTTCTACTTTGTGAAGCAACTTTTTTACTTTACATTTCTGCATCTCCTAAGTGCAATGAAGACTATATGATCCATATGATATAAGAACAGATAAAGGCAACTTGGGCATTCATCTGAATACTAACTCTAGAAAAATTGGTAAAACTTACTTTTCATTTTTAAAAAGATAAGCTGAATAGAAATTTTAATTTTAATATTTTCTTCTCAACTTGTGAATCACACAGTACACTTCCTAAAGAGAGGAAACACCATTTTGAAGACCACTGTTTCTGATAACATCTTATGTCTATAACCTAGCTGGGTGCAGTAGTGTACACCTGTAATTCCAGGTACTAGGGAAGCTGAGACAGAAGGACTGTGAGTTCAAGGCCAACCTGGGCAACTTAGACCCAGTCTCAAAAGTAAAATTTCAAGAAAATCTGGGGATGTAGCTCAGTGGTAGAGCACTTGCTTAGTACACATGAGGCCATGGGTTCAATTCTCAAATATCACCAAAAAAAAAGAAAGAAAAAGAGTGTTGTTGATAAACAAAAAATGAAAACTACTAATTTAAGGTAAATCTTATTTTATTTTATGGTAGTAGATAAAGAATAAAGATAAAGCCGGGCGTGGTGGCACACGCTTGTAATCCCAGCATTCGGGAGGACCGGAGGATCCAGGTTCGCGGCCAGCCTCAGCTACCTAGTGAGGCACTCCACAACTTAGTGAGACCTTGTTTCAAAATAAAGAATAAAAAATAGGGCTGGGGGTATAGCTCGGAGGTAGAATGCCCCTGAGTTCAATCCCCAGTACCGCAAAAAAAAAAAAAAAAAAAAAAAGAATAAAGTGTACTAGTCAAGAAATCTCAATAATACCTCAATTAATTAGGGTATCAATGACTCGCAGTGATTGTTCAGGATAACTTTATTTATGTTAATCTGTGTGAATTTCATTAAAAGCAACCTTTTAGGGAAAAGTTCAGCAACTAAGTTCTAATTAAACTATTTAAAGTACAAGGTAAGCCAGGCGTGGTGGCGCACGCTTGTAATCCCAGCATTCGGGAGGCTGAGACCAGAGGATCCGGGTTCGCGGCCAGCCTCAGCTACCTAGTGAGGCACTCCACAACTTAGCGAGACCCGGTTTCAAAATAAGGAATAAAAAATAGGGCTGGGGGTATAGCACGGAGGTAGAATGCCCCTGGGTTCAATCTCCAGTTCCGCAAAAAAAAAAAAAAAAAAAAAAAAAAAAATAAATAAATAAATAAATAAAGTACAAGGTTAACTCAAATATACATTTATTGAGGTATAGTGTTCATTCAACCTATTAGGTAACAGCCATGAGAAATGCTAAGTGTCTTGTGGATCTAATGTGTCCAGATAAAATAAAAGATCTTAGGAGTGAGCTTGTAAGCTGCAGGGTGGTTCTAATGAAGATACTTGCTCTGAGGCTTTTGGAAAGCTGAAATGTTTATTAATGTAATGGATCTTAGAAAACTGGTCCAAGAAAAATGGGCATACAAGAGATTGAGGATGCTATGTTGTAGCATAAGAACTTCTATTTTTTTTTTTTTGCAGTACTGGGGATTGAACATTGAACTCAGGGGCATTCTACCTCCGAGCTCTACCCCTAGTCCTATTTTTTTATTCTTTATTTTGAAACAGGGTCTCACTAAGTTGCGGAGGGCCTCATTAGGTAGCTGAGGCTGGCTGTGAACCCGGATCCTCCGGTCTCAGCCTCCCAAATGCTGGGATTACAAGCATGTGCCACCACGCCTGGCATAAGAACATCTAAAACAAAACTTCTAATTACTTCTCCTTGACTTTAGATTGTTAAAAAAGATGTGTTTCTTATATCAAATTGGAAGTCAATATTCTACATTGTTATAGAATTAGAATTAATTTCTTTTAAATACTTTCTTAAAACCTTAGGGTAAATATATATTTAACTCTGGAAAAGATAGCAATGGCTTCTCCTAATCCAGGGATAAACCTGAAATAGTTTATTTCCTCTAAATATTTTGTTCTTGCCTTGTAACTTCTGAAGCGTAATTCCTGGTAGAATCTGTGGTTTTATGTTACAAACAAAGAGAGCCCCTGATGTTCCTTGCAGGGACAATTGATGGCAAAATCACCTTTAGATTATGGTTTAGGAACTTTCGAGATATATCTGAACTATTCAAGTTCATTTGTACAAAAGAGGCTAACATCAGGAAGTATAACTTCTTAAGACAGAAGTCTGTTACAAAATTTTTATTCTGAGTCTCTTTTTTGTCATTGTGTAAAATTTGTGAGTGTATTTGGGAATAGGTATAATGAAGACTCTCATCCTCAAAAGCTCTAACATTTTCTTCTTTCCAACTTTTGTTGTGCAGCTTAGACATTAAAAATGTTGGATGTATTCCATTCACATATTATATAGCCCTTGGACATCAAGCAGATTTTGAATTCTCTTGTAATGTAAGAATCATATCTTTTTTTTTTCTTTATAAAGTTCCATTCAGTTTTTGTTCCTTTAGCATCTTAAAAAATTATATCAAAATCTATTAATGATTTCCATGACCTTCCAACAGATGAAGGTAAGGCAATAAAAAAATTTTCCAGAAAATCAATTCAAATTATTATTATGAAAGTACTGAGTGAATTGCTTTGTAATAGGAGTATGTGGTTGACTTTCCTAAAATTAAGACTTAATGAATAGGCTTATATTGACTATTGATTAGTACTCAAACTTTAGAGATGTCTATGAATCTTTATACTCTGGAAATGCCTGATAATATGGAGGAATTAAAATTTAAAGTCATACAGGGTATAGATTCTTATTATATCCAATATTTTTCTGTGTTTGTAGTTTTTAGTTTTTGTAGACATTGTGTGTGTGTGTGTGTGTGTGTGTATGTGTGTGTGGTACTGAGGATTGAACCCAGAGGGGTTCTACCTCTGAGATATACCCTCAGCCCTATTTTATTATTTTTATTTTGAAACAGGGTCTTACTAAGTTACTGAGGCTGGCCTTGAACCTGCAATTCTCCTGTCTCAGCCTCCCAAGTACTGGAATTATACGTGTGTGCCACCACTCCCAGTTGAGACTTGGTTTCCAAACCCAGTTATCAAAATCATAGTGGATATGGAAGAAGATCTCTAGCTTATTCACCATCAGGAATTCTTAGTCAATGGCCTGGGGCAGGGGTTGGGGGAATGGAAGGGAAATCTTTTAAAGAACAGGCAATTATTGCTTCAATACATGTAATAGAGAACACTGCTTCAATAGGCCTGCTTGTTGCAATGTTCCTGGCAGTGACTTTGTTCCCAGGTGACAAGGCCTGACAGATTTAATGAGAGGCTATAATGAGAAGGAGCCATAGCCCCTCAGGAAGAGGACTATAGAAAAGTCATCCTTTCTGATCCTGATGAATTACAGGCAGGAAGATAGAGGGAGATGGGAAAATCAGTCAACAGGGTATCTAATTCCCTTTCTACCATTAAACTTTGATATGGAAGAGAGTTACTTTGGTTTAGGCAAATGATTATGGAATGTAGCCCAGTGATATTGGCCAGCTTCCCTGGATTTATAAAGAAAAGACTGCAGATGTTTACAAGAGAAGTAGCCTTCAGCTCAATGCCACAGCTTAGCATAACACAAATGTGGTGGTATAAGTCATGGGCAAGGAGAGTTGAATATATAACAGGAAACAAAATTCATATTTTGGCCTCATACTTGTAAAAGTCACTGTATATGAAATTCCAAATCAAGGTGCTAGATTACTGTGTAAAGAATTTACAAAAGAAGTGGAAAATCCCAAATCTCATAGCTCCTGGGTCCTTCATGCAGGGGGTTCCTCATTCACATAAAAACTATAAACAAGTAGTGAAATTGCACATGAGGATATTGTTAGGAAGGAGGAAAGGAAGCACACAAGTGTGTGGAGGGCATGGTGGTGGTTTTATCTCTTTCCAGTTCAATTTGGGAGAAGTCTTCAGTGGGACTGTTATCTAGTGGGAGATTTTAAAATTATTCCACACAACCTCAATTCTTGCTATTCTGCTTGGAAAGCATTCAAACAAGAAGCACAAATGGGGAATGTTAGAGTTTTATTTACAGAAGTGAAGGCATCATTTGAGAAAGACCACAATGAGAGAGAAGGGAAGGGGTTATGTCCCAGAAAAAATGCCTGGAATGGGTCATTCGTTATGCTACAGGGATGGGGTCTGGAGTGTTTCCTTTTATAAGAGTGGAAAGTGGCAGAGACTCTTCCATGTGTCATGTTTTATATTCCTTCTGATTAGATTTTTTACACATGTTACATTTGGGATGGTCCGGTGCCTTTTGCATGTCACCTTAGTGACCCTGTGTTGTTTCTCTATCCCTTTCCATGGGGAGGGGGTCAAAGTCATTGAGGCTTTGCAGATGTACTCCCAATCTGTGCCAGCCTACCCCACATGCTAATGTCTAGCTAGCTACCTAGCATTTCCTCCCTCAAGATCTTGTGGCCCCAAATTCTTTCAGAGAATAAGGCCTGAGGTCCATCTCCTAAACTTATTTGAGCTGAATAATTATGCTGCCTGGCCAGAGTCACCTGCTCTTGCTCTCTGTCAGATTAGTACCTGTTGGGACTGGACATGATTTGGGAGGGCAGATTGGTCCAAAGTTTCCTGTCTTTGTCAATGTGCTGATTGTGGAGAGGTGTTGATAATTTGGCCTGAATTTTAGTTGCTTGGCCTGGAGCTGAGAGAAAAACAATTTCCATCAGCAAGTTTTGGAGACTAAGGACAAAGGGAAGAGAAGCCAGTGAAAAGCTGGTTGGTTAGTGTAGCCAAAAATAAGGTGAGATCTAGCTTTGAGGAAGGGAGACAGAACTAGGAACTCATAGGAAATTTACTTATCTGTTTCCCTTCTAAAATGGAACTTCAAATCTTCTATGGGTTCGCAACTCCATGCAGGTTTGGTTTGATTCTGAATTTCAGGAATTGCTTCTGGTATAAACTGCTTAACTGGAATATGATGGATCTAGCGAGACATTCCAAGCAGTTTTATTGTTGTGAGAGCAGAGAGGAGGACAGAAAAGGGGCCTTCCAAGAGGGGTTAATTTGGGACCCTGGAGAGATGTAGAGGTACAGAGGGCTGCTGGGAGTAGAGTCAGGAGGCAGCAGTATTCTGATACTCAAAAACTGGAGGCCAATTGGTGAGTTCAAGGAATTTAGTTTTGAGAGCCAGCAAGATGTCCCTTCCTGCCAAAATAGAAAAAAAAAAGGAGAAAGAAAGAAAGAAAAGAAAAGAAAAATGAATGTGATCAAAATATTGACTTGACTAACACAGGAAGACCAGAGCAGTTGCTCTGCAGACCCAGACCCCTTTCCCAACCTCCGCGGCCTTGTATGCCATACCCCTCCCTAATCACTTGAAGAACAATAGGGATGGAAAAAAATATTTGTAACTTATTGGAGTCACGTAAGCAGAGACTGAATGACCTAAAGAGATAGTTTAAATTATTAGGTCAAAGTGAAGTTATTCCATTGGACTGAATTTTAGTTTTTCCATGCTAAGTTATTACTGGTAGTGGTGGTGGTATAACAATGTTAGCCAAAGGGGGTGGCTATGTAAAAAATCGGAACAAAGCTGGGTATAATAGCACAAGCCTGTAATCCCAGTGCTTGGAAGACTGAGACAGGGGGATTGCAGGTTCAAGGACAGTTTCAGCGATTTAGCAAGACTCTCAGCAACCTAGTGAGACTTAAGCAGGAGCTCTGTTATGTCCTTGAAGACAACTCTTGACTAAAAAATGTAGGGACAAGATAGACAAATAAGAGCCGGGCATGTGATGTACACTTATAATCCCAGTACTTGGGAGGCTGAGATAGGAGGATCTGGGTTTGCAGCCAGCCTCAACTACTTAGTGAGGTCCTCTGCAAATCCGTGGGACCCTATTTCAAAATAAAGAATAAAAATAGGACTGGAGGTGTAGTTCGGAGGTAGAATGCCCCTGGCAATCCCCAGTATTGCAAAAAAAAAAAAAAAAAAAAAAGACAAATAAAGCTTTCTTCATAGGTCACCTCTGAGGTGAACCAAGGAGGGCATTTCTGGGCAGCTAAGACCGCAAGATAAGGCAACAAAGTCCAGCAAGGTAATGTGTGTAACTGCTACAGAAAAGAAAACCATGCACAGACTAACTGCTTCTGCATCTTGCTTGTGCTAGGCAAATGTTTTCCACTCACCCCTCCCTTCTAAAAATTAAAGAATTTGCGTGTTCTGAGCTCAGGGCTTGTATCTAGAAATTTGCTCCCTGAGCCTTCCCTGGTGAATAAAGAACCTGCTTTATCCTATTCTGGCCTTGGTCTCTTGTTCTCTGTGGACCAAGACTCCTACAACAAGACTCTGTTTCAGAACAAGAAATAAAATGGGCTGGGGGTGTAGCTTGTAGGTAGAGTGCCCCTGGGTTCAATCTGCAGTACCTCCCCCCTCACAAAAAGGTCAGAACAAGATAAATGGGGGGGGGGTGAGTAGCGAATGGGTGAATTGTTTATTTTTCTCCATTTCTAGTCTATTTGTAATGTTTCATCTGAGGAAAAAGAAAACCAGACAACTGCCCTTTCACAGGCTCAGTACTTATGTCTTTTGCTGACTTTAAGACAGTGTTAGGGAACTGACATTACTGTGCTTCTTCCCAGAGGAGAAAGAATGTGGCATGTGGCATGGGGAAGAGGAGACTGCACTGGCTGGAGTGGAGGAGAAGGCATAGAATGGCTGTACCTGTACCCTAAGCTGTGAAAAATGTCAGTGGTTACTTAGGGTTAACTCTGTTTTGACAGGGTCAGGGGCCAAGTGTGCTTAACTTTTGCCATCATATATTTCCTTAGAGGGAGGGAAGAAGAGAGAGAAGGGGGGGGGGAGAGGGAGAGAGAGAGAGAGAGAGAGAGAGAGAGAGAGAGAGAGAGAGAGAGAGAGAGAGAGAGAGAGAGAGAGAGAGAGAGAGAGAGAGAGAGAGAGAGATTGAGATTATGGTAGGGGAAATAGTTTTCCTTTATTTAATTTCCAGAATTGAGGTAAAGGTATTGGAGGCAGGCAAAACAATGTGATACATTAAATTATTGTTTTTCAACACTTTCATTTTCATAGTTTTTTTTAGAAAAAGGGGATTGAAAGAACCTTACTACAAATAAACAAACAAGAAAAAAAACAAACAAAAACAAAACAAAACAAAAAAGAACGATGAGCCTACTGAACTTCCTGGTTTTCCTAAAAGAACCACAGGGACTCAAGCACTCTGAATGACCTTAGTAGCACAAGCCACCTTGTAGATGGCTGCGGGATGGCAGAATGTCTATAAGAGTCATGGATATAGATTCTCTTAAGAAATCAATCACTTGGGATGATCAGACTGTATTACAACAGACAAGGCATGACCTTTTTCCTGGCTAACCTATTTATTTTTTCCACTTGTGTTTATTAAAAAGAGTCTATTTTCAAGGTGGGGGAAGGGTGATAAAGGCATATGATTTAAACCTAACAAATGAAAATATGGCTCATTTTCTTGGACATTTTGATAGAAATTTTAGAATTTTAGGTTTGATGTTGAGGGCTAGTATTATTTTTAAAAGGAAAGGCATTGAAAAGGGAAACATTACTTTATGAGTTTATTGGGACTCCAGGCTCTTGCATCAGTGTGAATCTAGAAAGCCATTAAGCATCTTAATTAATATGGGAGATGGTGTGAAGATTGCAAAACCATTGGTTGCTGCAACTGAATGCTGGATACAGCATTTGCCATGGTGAAAACTGCACTGGACAGAAAATAAGGGGAAATTATTACACATTGAAATCATTGATTTGGCCTAGGGATTGGGAATTTCTTTTAAAGAAACATATTCAAAAGTATAGATATGATAGGAGGGCTGGCAGCTCCACTGTGAAGAAGTGAGTGACCACAAAGAGAAGCATGGGATTTCTTAGGCCACATGTAGTGACCATTTTCCTTACACTGCATGCATAAATGACTTTTCCTTACATCTTTAGGTTGAGAAAGTGCCCCCTTTTGGGTACTGGGAATTGAACCCAGGAGCATTCTATTTCTGACTTTTCAATTTTTTATTTTGAGACAAGATTTTGCTAAGTTGCTAAGGGTCTCACTAAGTTGATGAGGCAGTCCTTGAACCTGTGATCCTCCCCCTCCCAAGTACTGGGCTTATAGACAAGTGCCAGCATGCCCAGATGAAAGACTATTTAAAAACAAAAACAAAACAAAGCAAAACAACTCAAAAAGCTTTTATTCAGCATACTAATGGACTTATTATATCTTTTTAGCAGCTGCCTTAACTGAAAGGTTTATATTAACATTTAATATACAAAAGAAAGGATAACATATTATCTTAAGTAAGGATAACATATCACTGAAGTCAAGGATGTACATGTGTGACTTCAAATTTTATTAAAAGAGTGAAAGTAGATTTTCATTGTGTTGGGGCTCAGATAACAGTACACCAAAGAGTGGTGCTTTGGTATGCTGAGTACTTTGAAGAACATTGGAAGGACCTCAGAAGTAGTCTTTCTCTCACCTTCTCCTGACCTCTTGTCTTTTGTTCCTCTTTTCCTCCAAAGCAAGCCATAGAAACTAGAATTTCTCTTCCCTGGGGAAGGGAAGGTCATAAGAACTAGAACTCTTCTTTAAATCCAACCATAAAACTTAGAAATATTCCTTTAACTTTCCCCCACCTTTCTGTAGAAGAACTGTCTGCCCATGCTTCGTGGAACCTACACATGCAAGCAGTTTCCATGGATCTGTTATTTAAAACTATGATTAAATAAATTTGTTATGCTTTTCTCTCATTAACCTGCCTTTTGTATGGGAATGTTGCCTGTGACCCCTTTATGACACAGAGGAAAGGTATCATAACTGTTTGCTTCTACAATTGCAAACCCTGATTCTTCTCATGATGGACCCCTTACAATATACCCTGTGATAGAATAGTGTGTTGTCAGCCTGATTTTTCTACTTGCTTCCTTAGACTTCCTTAGGGACCCTGTTGAGATGATTTCTTAAACAAACAAACAAACAAACAAACAAACAAACAAAACAAACAAAACAAACAATACCCCACGGAGATGGTTCAGTATCAGTCCTTAAAAGTTGTTGGGCGCCAGGACTGGAAAGGCAAGGGCAGGACCCCAGGAGGAACTCATGAGCTCTGCTCACTCTCCCCAAAGCCCTGGTTTTTGAATTGAACAGATTAAGTGGTTTTGGGAGGAGAAAAGGGAGCACTACCTATAGAGCGATAGCCGAGCTCAGCTACTCTTTTACCCTCAAAGGAATGTAATAACTGTTGTGGTTTTATAAGTTTTGTTTAATAGGTTTTGGGGTCTGAGGAAGGCTGGGCTTGCTCTGAGTTCTACATAGTCAAAAACATAAATCACATTTAAATTTAAAATGGGGCTCTTTTCAAAACTTTATTTAAGCATAGGGCAGATAAAAATCAATCTTCCAAAATATTAATAAAATACAGTGATAATCAGTTTGTTGTAGAGTATATTTGACTCAAGCATACAGATAAGATGTTAGAACATCTTAAATTTAAGATATATGACTTTTTTATAAAGAAGATAATTATACTTAGAAACTTCCAAATTCTCATCTCAACTTGCAACACATAAGAAGTGTGACAAGTATATTAGGATGAGCATATAACATGGTTTTGATCATTTGAACTGTGATGTAGTTCCAAGAGAATGTATACAAGGATGTCTTGGTGTGATTCCAGTCCTAGTGTTGGGACATGTAAGCCTTGCAGGTGGAGTGAAGTGTTCTATAGGCTCAGGGATCAGGGAGCATAATGAACCCAAGGAAAAATGTATCCATTTAATCAGCATTTGTTGTACTTTTTTTTTTTTTTTTTGCGGTACTGGGAATTGAACACCGGCATTCTACCTCCAAGCTACATCCCCAGCCCAATTTTTTATTCTTTATTTTGAAACAGAGTTGCAGGATGCCTCACTAGGTAGCTGAGGCTGACCTTGAACCCAGATCCTCCGGTCTCAGCCTCCCAGATGCTGGGATTACAAGCGTGCACCACCATGCCTGGTTTGTACTTTTGTAAAAAATGACTTTATTAGATGTTTTCTCAATTGGCTCAAAAAAATTTAAGTACACAAAAAATTACATATTTCTTCCCCTATCCTCCTCTTACCCTGGTTCACATTTCCAGCTCACCCCTCCCTTCTGGTGACCATTGCTACACACATTTTATGTATTTCTGCTATGGTAGATTGTGTTTCCAAAGATGGCTACATTTCCCAACCTACCTGCTTTTTCATGCTGTGACTTTGCCACTCCCCCATGGAAAGGAAGAATCTGCTACTCATTCTCTGGAGTCTCAGCTGCCTGGTGTTCAGGCTTACAAGAACTCTATGAAAGAATGACATTACATCCTCATTTTATGAGTGAAGAGGCAATCAAAGTATTAAGTCAAAAGTTTATTAAGAGTAGCATTCATAAGGTACAAATTATAGTAAGTACAGGAAGAAATAAAAAATAAAACTTTAAATTACTCTATAGAAAGCACTCAAAATTGTTATTTGTAGCATTTCAAATATTTTATTTCTACTCTTTTAAATTTGCATTTTCTTTTTTCTTTTACATTTTTACTAATTTCTAAGCATATTCTTTTCATTGTTTTAAAAAATCTCAATCTCTTTTTATCTTATAGCTTTGCTATTATTTAATTCTCAAGTTCTTAATTCTGTTTCTAAATTTTAACTCCCACTCATATTATTTAAAAGCCATTATATCTTTTGCATTCACTTTTTAATTTTTAAAATTCTATTTGCATAATTTCCCCACTCAAATCTCATTATTCCATCATTTTTATCATTTTTAACTCAATATTTAACCATTATTGGGATTTAATTTTTTCTTACTTTAAAATGTCTTTTACCTAGTGTACCATTTATTTATTTATTTATTTATTTATTTATTTATTTATTTATTTATTATTTTTGGTACTGAGGATTGAAACCAAGGGCATTCTACCTCCAAGCCACACCTCCAGCCCTATCTTATTTTTATTTTGAAACAGGGTCTTGTTAAATAACTGAGGGCCACTCTCAGTTGCTGAAGCTGGCCTCAAACCTGTGATCTTCCTGTCTCAGTCTCCCAAGTACTGGAATTATAGGTGTGCACTATCACACCTGGCTCTAGAGTACTTAATTCTTAATATGTTTTGAATGTTACTCTGTAAATTTCCGTTAGTCTTCAGAATGGGAATTCATAATAAACTTCCTAATATATCTCTCTGTATAACATCATGGAATGTATAAAAACTGACCCTGGAAGCCTGTAAGGCTCTTCCTTGAACTAGTGACCTTATCTTTTAAGATCTGGGACAAAGCTCTGTACCGGAAGTAGTTAATTTGATGGATGTTAAGCTACGTTTGGTTGTACCTTTTGAGATTCATTATATCACATATGTAAGGAATGTTTGGGTCATTAAAGAAAGGACAGTGATGTGGCTTTACTTGAGTTTTTATATCATGCAAGTGGAAAAGAAGTTAGAACATTCACTTCTCTGTGTGCACCCTTTCAGGTTTTTAAACTTGCTCCTGATGATAGGTTAAAAAGGTTGGCTGAGAATAGGATTGATTTTGTTGTTGGTCCCTTGACTCATATGCCAAGATTTTTCATAACAGTTACTGGGGTCAAGGTGCACTAAATATTATGGGCACATGCCGATTCTCTTGTTGGTGATAATTTAATTTCGCTTGATTCCGCATACCCTCTGACGGAGTTTGCCATTACTGTTCGCTGCACACTAGGACTGGTGTCAAACTCTAGGAGCCATTTCCTAGAGTGACTGTAGTGGGTGCTGGCTCTGTGGCCTTCTCCCTTGGAGATGGATTCACAAACATTAGTGGAGACATTAGCCATATTTCCTCCCTGTGAACTAGCAAAATAGACTGTTTAATATTAAGCCCTTTCTGCTTGTGTCATCTCCAGATGGATACTCTGGGCTAAACACTGAAAGATAATGGGAATATTCCTGCTTTTAATCTTTGGCAAAAAGCAAACCAGAACCAATATTACCCCTGGATAGAATAATGAGATTAGAGATAAAGAGCTAAAATGAACAAAAGGGCTTTCAGTCATATTGGTTACTCATTGTCATTACAATTCATGATGGCAGCTTAAAGAGAGATTTTTTTCCCTCTTATTTCCTACCAATAATTTTGATAACCTAATGGTTTGATACACATAGTATCCTAGCAAATGAGGAAACCATCTTTCTTTGACAAAGACTTCTCAGTAGCCAATGAAAACAAAACAATTCAAACCAAATCAAACAACAAAAAGGAAGTATTTAGCACTTGACATATGAAACAAAAATTGGAAATTTCCACTTTTGATCTTATCATACTTAAACCCTTAAGACTCTCTCAATGCTAAAAAAAAAAAAAAATCTAACTAGGTGCAGTGGCACATGCCTACAATCTCAGTACTTGGGAGGCTAAGACAGGAAGATCACAGGTTTGAAGTGTGTGTTTTAACTTAGTGAGACCCTGTTTGTTTCAAAATTACAAATAAAAAGGGCTGGGTGGTGTAAGAGTAGAACATATACACACAAAAAACCGCATATACACACAAAAAACTGATAAAATTATGTGGAAAGTTCCATCAAACTGAATAATAAGAATACATTTTGAAATACAATTACTTGAGTAATTGCTTTGGGAAGTAAGGTGAAGGATTGGTGAGATGTTTCCCATCTTTACAAAGGATGATCATCTGTCCTGAGTTTTATGCAGAATTACTTCTCTATACTTGTAGTCTGTAGTTCATTTAAGAGTTTGAGATATTAGTGAAAGTTTTAAAGCTTCTTGAATTGTTCAAAAACTCCACAGGGTGTATTATAATTTTTGTCAATTTCTTTATTAGTATCAAGTTTTACCTAAGGTACTGTCCATCTTTTTTTAAAGGAACAATTACAGACCTATTGGTGTATAATTTAATAAATTCCTTTCATAATACAAGCCATGTCCTTCTTGGTGAATCACAATTTGATTAATATCTCCCTGAAAAGTTAGGCAAGATTTAAGCATGGCTATTCCATGGTTGACTTATCATACTCTTTATCATCTTGTAAAAATATGACTTCACAACAATGTGAAATTATAACTCTAGCATTGTAGACAAGAATTTATTGACCTTTAATTTGTGGGAAGAACTTGATTATGAACAAAATTGAATCAATATCTCCCTCAGTTATTCATATTTGCATTAAAAATGTAGCTTAAATATTAAGTTCACTAGAAACCTTTTGATTAATCAGATAAGAATTGCTTTTGTGTGAGAAAGAGGGACAGAGTTCTGACTTTGTTATAACTCATATCATATTTTGATAGCTATTTTTGATTTGCTAGAAACATAATTTCATATAAAATAACAAGTACTTCTTGTATGTGATTATAACCCTCAATTACATCAGCTCCAAACATTAATAATTGAGCTCTTTAGGGTATATTTTATATCTAACTATAAGAATAATATTAATAAGTTAGCATTTATTGAACATAAGTGCCAGGTACTTTTTTTAGATATATTTTTTAACTATGATGAGTGGGAATGGAATCTAGTGCCTCATACATGCCAGGCAAGCACTCTACCACTAAACTACAGCTTTCTAAAAGTTTTATTTTGACACAAGTTCTTGCAAAGTTGCCCAGACTATCCTCAGGTTTTCTATCTTCCGGCCTCAGTCTCTCTAGTAGCTGGGATTATAGGACTATACCACTGCATCTGGCACTTGACATCTCATTTAATTTTCATAACAACTGCTTCAGGTAGATGGTATTATTTTTATTTCCATTTTTTAAATGAGGAAACAGGTAGGGTTAACTTCTCATATGTTACACAGTAATTGGTAGTATTAGAATTTAAAACTCAGTTTGACACCAGAAGGCAGATATTTACAATATGACACAAAATTAAAGATATGTTGACTGGAAAATTAACTTACTTCATATAAAAATCTGTGATAACATCACTAAGAAATTTTTCTTCATTTAGGATGTGTAAGTCCTCATTAGTAACAGATGCCTCCCTTAGCTGGAATGGTAGATGTATTATTAAGTTTATTAATTATTTTTTAATAGAACTAATGGAAATGGCCTGGCTCTCTGGTTTCTTCCTATCATTAAAACATTGGAACTCTCATTTGTTTCAATGTAATATTTATTTTAGATTCAAAGTACACACTTTAAATTTTGTTTTCTTTTTTCATACACCTTCCTTTGACATTTCCTTCATAGGTGACACTATTGGTTTGTTCAGAGGGAATTTTCACAGAAAAACTAGAAACATTATTCTTTATACCAATACTTTCGGATACCATATTTTCCAGAGGATCAAGGACAGTTTGACAAATCAAAATAATATATTATTGTTCCATAATTGTTAACTTATTTATTACTTTGAAATTATTTCAAACTCTCTCTCTATTTATTGACAGGCTTATTTCCAGTCTTTGATAAACTGCTAGTACCACTTGCAGAAACACTACTACTGGTAATTTTCAGACATTACAGCATTCCTGTATTTAAAGTACTATTTATGGAATTTTTAAAAATTTCTTTTAGCTGTATCCTGATAAAATCTAAAGAAAAAGCATAGGTTTTATTAACCACCAGCAGCATGTTTCAACTAGTACTTCCACAGTTGAGAATGACACCTTCAAAGGAACCTCTGGTATGGTAAAGATGTAAGATCAGCTAGACTTTTTTTTTTTCTGTACTGGGGGTTGAACCCAGGGGCATTCTACTTCCGAGCTACACTCCTAGTCCTATTTCTTATTCTTTATTTTGAAACAGGGTCTCACTAAGTTGTTAAGAGCCTCACTAAGTTTCTGAGGCTGGCCATGAACCTGTAATCCTTCTGTCTCAGCCTCCCAAGTACTGGAATTACAAGCATGTGCCACCACACACAGCTTCAGCTAGACTTTCTTGAGAAATCACTTTATGAGATTTTAGGTGTGGTTGGTAACAGAATTACTTGACTGGTAATTTCATTCTTGCTTTTCTTGGTTAACTGTCATTAACTCTGAATCTACTGGAATGCTTCTTAGTTTTTATTCCACTCTATAGCTACTTTCATTTAGTGATTAGGTTAGTCAGCTTTCCCTTACTGTAGCAAAATACCTGAGATAATAAACTTAAGAAGGAAAAGTTTATTTCAACTCACAAGTTTGGAGGCTTCAGTCCATGATTCGTTCACTTGTTGCTTTGGGGTCTATGGCAAGGCAGTGCATCGTGGTGGGAGTGTGTTGCAGAGGAAGCAAGTTCAGCCAGTCTTGGATGGAAAATATTGGCTGGGGTGGGGGATGAGGAATTGCATCTGTGCCAAACATGTACAGATTTTTTTCTTTCCAGTGTCCCCTAAATAATGCAGCACAAAATTATACATAGCATTTACATTGTCTTAGGTATTATTAGTAATCTAGAAATGATTTTTTTTGGTGGTATTGAGAATTGAATCCAGGAGCATTCTACCACTGGGCTACACCTCCAGCCCTAATTTGTTTATTTATTTTTTAAAATTTGAAACAGGGTCTCGCAAAGTTGCCAAGGTCCTCTCTAAGTTGTTAAGGCTGGCCTTGAACATGTGATCCTCCTGTTTCAGCCTCCCAAGTACTAGGATTACAGGAGTGCACCATCTCACCCAACTGTGAGATGATTTAAAGTATATGCAGGATGTGCATAGGTTATATGCACAGCCCACATCACTTTATATAAGAGATTTAAGCATCTGCAGATTTGGGAATAGGGGTCCTGGAACCAATCCTTCAAGAGGGAGGATTATATTTAATCATACTGTTTTGTAGCAACTTAGTCCATTCAGTTACTTAGGTATATGTTTTGCAACCAGTTTCTCTTTAATGGAACAACAATAAATTGTGTTGCTCAAGAAGATCTCTCTTAGATCCAGGCCTGAGGAGCCCCTGGCATGATCCCTGTGCATGAGAGGGCTCTATCACAAACTCGTGAAAAATGAATTTATGAGAGCTGAAGCCCTGGCACAATGTGATTTGTAAATTAAGCATCTACTTTGTCACAGGCTCCAGGGAAATGCTTTTCTATGACTCATGTCCACTACCTTGGATTGAAAGGCAACTGAATCTCAATGCCATATGGGTTTTGGTTTGCGCTATTGCCAGGATGGGGAATATGCAGGGCTTTAGAGTGCAGAGGGGGTTTTGAGTTAGAAGCATTTATGATAAATTAGATTGTCTAATCTACTGTTACTTCTTATTGACACATCAATATCTTCTCATCTACCATTCTTTTTTTTTATGTTTGTTTTTGTTTTTGTTCTTATAATACTGGAGATTGGACCCAGGACCACTCCCCCCATGATCTATATCCACAGACCTATTTTGAAACAGGTTGTCACTAAGTTGCTGAGCATGGCCTTGAACCCATGATCCTTCTCTCTCAGTCTCCCAAGTACCGCCAGTAAAGGCACGTGCACCTACTTTGCCTGTCTTTAATCCCTCCTCCAAGTCTTCATAAGTGTAATACCATCACTCCCCTGACTGATACTCTTCACTGGCTTATTATTACTCCTGGCCCAGGTCACCTCATCTCTTGTATGTTTGCATCCCCATGAACATCATGTTCTTGCAAATTGTTCTTCACTTAGCTCCTAAAGACATGAAGCTCCTTCCTTTGTTAGGGCTTTGCACAGGTTCACACACTGTTTCTTCTTCCCTGAAATGCTTTCCACTTAACCCTTCCTTCTCAAACAACTAATTCCTTTATATCTTTAGTTTCATAGGAAACCACTCTGAAATCCTTGTCTTGATTAGGTTACTCTTTAATATACTTTAATATTCTCTTACAAATCCTTAAGATCATTTCCTTCATAGGAGTCACGGTTTTAATTGTGACACATTTTACCCTACTAGGTGTCTAACCTACTTCTAGCCTGCAAACTAAAAGACCATGAATGATAGTATTATCAAACTGGCTTTTGGTATCTGTGTCTCTTGAATCAAGCCCCAAAGGATCATATGGGTCAGAAGATGAAGAAAAAAAAGACACCAGAAGAAGAGGATTCAGATTAGGGCATGCACAAGACAAGTAGGTAGTGTGATCAACGCTTTTGAAATATTAATGTATGGAAATGTACATATCCCCAGCCTTCTTCTCTCTGCCTTCTTTTCAAGAGAATGCCCCTTTTCTTCATCTATTGGCAGTTTATCCTCATTCAGTTCACCTTCAACCAAATCCCACTGTCAGCAAATACCTGACAAACTCGTTCATACTACACGGCACATGATTGATAAGACCCAATGAGAAATTTTTCACTGTGCTATTTTGAATATTTCCTGAAGCAAAGCCTTAAACTGAAGGTCTGACGTTAAGGTATACTAACTTCACAAGCTAGTGAAATAGAACCAGGGCAACAGGACACTTCAGGGACAGAGAGGCCTGCCTCAAGTAAAGCCATGATGACCAAAAGAGAGTAACGACAAATGAGAAGTAATGACAGAAACAGAAATATTTGGGTGAAGATCATTTATTATGCCTATAGTCCCAACACATTTTAAAAATGGCTTTATTGAGATATAATTCACATGTTATACAATTAATGGTTTTTAGAATATTCAGAATTCTCTAACCATCAACACTACCTAATTTTTAAAGCATTTTCATAACAACCCCCTCAAACCTTAGATACATTAGCAATCATTCCCTAGTCCCTGACATCTAATCTACTTTGTCTTTATATATTTGTCTATTCTGACCATTTCATGAAAATAGAACCATATGAAATGTGATTTTTGTAATATCTTCTTTCACTTAGTATGCTTTCAAAGTTTATCCATGTCATAGCACGTATCAGTATTCAATTTCTCTTTATTGCTAAATAATAACCCATTATATGGATATCTGTTCATTTTATTTATTTACCAACTGAGGGACATGTGGATTATTTCCACTTTGGGGCTATTATGAATAATGCTGCTATGAACACCTGTGTTCAAGCTTTGGTGTGGACATATGTTCATTTCTCTTGGCTATATACCTCAGAGTGAAATAGCTGGATCCTGTGCTGACTGTATGTTTAACCTGTTGAGGAAGTGCTAGACTATTTACCAAACAGCGATTCAAATTTAAATGACTGTGCCATTTAAATTGTGTCATTTAAATTCCCACTGATTGTGGGAATTTAAATCTGTTTTTTTTTAATATGACCATCTTAATGAGTGTGAAATGATACACATTTCATTGTAGCTTTGATTTGCATTTCTTTCTTTTTTATTTCTTTCCAGTGCTGGGGACTGAACTCAGCTTCATGCATGTTAGGCAATCACTCTACCACTGAGCTACATCCCCAGCACTGATTTGCGTTTCTCTGATGCCTTGCCCAATACTTTTTGCATTCTCTTCCTACATCCACAAGGTAGACATGGTTCTATTGCTTTTGTCAAGTGAAATTTCTTCTTTATTTTTCAACTATTTACCAGCAGAGATTAATAGAATGGTGGCAGCTTCTCTTTATGTGATAGAGGTCCCGTTTCTGATTTAGAAGTTGATGCAAATGAAAATTCAACTTTATATGTCGAAAAAGGTACCAATGAATGGAAACTGAACATCTCAGCTCTGCTCTACAAATCACTTCAATCTTCGTATACTGCTAAATGGCTGACATGGTAATTCAAAAACATGGGATATTTGTGACATTACCTAAAACTCTTAGAGGAACTGAGAAAGAAAGCTGGCTCTATTCTTTTGGAGCCTCAGAACTTCAGTAGCATTTTAGCATTGAGGAAAGTCTTCATATTGCTTTCATTTTATCTACAGACAGAAGGAACTCACCTGTGAAATGATACTGGAAAGCCCCCCGTGCAGGATAGTTGTTTCCTGAGACTTGCTTGATTCAATAGTTCAATTCACTCTGTCATTATGCCTGAAGTGTTTGCTGAGACTGACTGCCCTTAAACACTTCAGACAAAGATTTAGCACACCAATTAACTTTGAGGCAGCTCATTTTCATTAGTATTATTTTTACATTACATATTGTGTTTATGAAATATATTCTTAATGGCTATCCACAAAGTATATAAGACCCAGGAAGGAATCTGTTTTCTTCACCAATATATCCTAGAACAATATCTAGGACAGTGCTGGTATACAGTAAGTACTCAATAAACATTTTTTTGAATTGATAAATAAATCAATTAAGTGCTTCCAATATGTGTAATATAATAAATATTAGTCTTTCTGTGTGTGGGGTGTGTGTGTGTGTGTGTGTGTGTGTGTGTGTGTGGTGTAGTACTGGGGATTGCACTTAGGGGCATTCTGTCTTTGAGTTACACCCCCACCCCTATTTTTATTTTTATTTTGAAACAGGGTCTTGCTAGGTCGATGAGAATATCATTACTTGCTGAGGCTGTCCTCAAACCTGAGACCCTCCCATCTCAGCCTCCTAAGTACTAAGGTTACCATGCCTGGCTTGTTGTTATTTGAAAGTGCCAAATACTTTATAATGACTAAGTTCTTCCAACAACCAACAAACACGAGTACCCATATTATATTTATTTCACAAACAAGGAAAGGAGAAATTCAGAAGTGAAATAATTTGCTTGAGGTCACACACCAGACTGAAAAGTGTCAGAGCTAGGTTGGACCCTGGCCATGCTCATCTCCTTCATGTGTGCTCTTGTTCTCCATACTTTTCTGTTTTTGCTATTGAAGAATAAACAATCAAAGCTCTGTGCCCTTTTATCATTGCCCAGCAGCCCCAGAACTTCCAAGTATTACAATTTAAACAGAAGAAGAGTGCGGTTGTGTATGAGCCACCTCTCCTTGCTCTGTGGCAGAGAGTCCTTTGAAGTGGAGAGAACAGATATTCAGGGAATAGAAAAAGAAAGCTTCAGACTGCTTGAATTTCATATGAAAAGTTGTCAGTTAGTGCTATTGATCCACCCTGCATGTAGCAGCTGGTAAAGGGTTTGTTTTAACTTGTTTTTCTCCTGACACCTCAAAGTTTTGCTACACTACTGTCATGGAATGGAGAGAGACTGCTTGAACTCAACTCAAACCTTCTGATGTGTTACTTTAAGAATTTATACTAATTCTCCCTTCTAATAATAATAGCTGTTTTCAAAGGGGGAAAAGAGGAAACTTAATAGTTCATTCTAGGATAAAAAACCAAATACACACTGAGAATCCTGAAAATCATAGAAAAAAAAATTGGTACTGACTGGCAATTTAGTTTCTTGGAGCTCTACTATGCTAATAAGTCTTAGTAACTAATTATAGCCCAGAAAATATGTGATATGTATAGATTTGAAAGAAATTAGGTCAGACCTTTAAAAAATAAATGAGACTACCACAAAATAAGATTTTTAATAAAATTTGAGACCAGCTTCCAACACAAATGCTGATCCATCTAGAAGCAATGGTTGGAAATTTGGGGTTCGAAAAGGTAGTTTTTGTTTGTTTGTTTTTGTTTTTTAGCTGAACAAATTTTAAGAACATTGTGCAAGGCCAGATAAATCAACATTTTTTGAGTAATAGATTTCCAGGTACCTGTGTTCCTTAGTGGGGTGGACTTAAAATGAATACTGCGTGGCTAAAGAAAAGCAGAATATTCAGCAATTACTGAGATGAAAGAAGCAAAGTTTATCTCAATTACTAAGTGTATGGTTTTGCAAATGCCAAATCTGATGTCAGTGGACATTCTCATGAGTCTTCCAGGCCCCCATTCCTTTTATTTACTATTTATTTTTATTTTTATTTATTTTTTTTTGGCGGTACTGGGAATTGAACTCAGGGGCGTTCTACCTCCGAGCTATACCCCCAGCCCTTTTTTTTATTCTTTATTTTGAAACCGAGTCTCACTAAGTTGCGGAGTGCCTCACTAGGTAGCTGAGGCTGGCCGCGAACCCGGATCCTCTGGTCTCAGCCTCCCGAATGCTGGGATTACAAGCGTGCGCCACCACGCCCGGCTTACTATTTATTTTTAATGTCATCTCTTTTGGAATGAGCTTTACTTGCAGCCTGAGCTAATCAGCATGGCTTCCATCTTCTTGGCCACAAGTATTGATTGAAGGATAGCATGTGACCCAATTTGGGCCACTGGAATTGAGGTCTAAGCTTTTTGTTCAACCTGCTAGTGGGGGAGAAGTTCTTCTTTTCTGCTTTAGTTGAGAAGAAAACAATGTAAGCTTGAGGCTTCTGGCTGCCATTTTTCTCTTCCTTCTGCACCCTGATAGCAGTGGTTTCGTGCATAGAGCTAATGTAGAGGGAGCAGACAGGATCAGCGAGGGAGGGGTCCTGGTGATGGGTTTGAGCTCTTAGATCCCTCTGTGCTCAAAATTGTCCTTGCTCCTTGATTATGAGATTTCATAGGCTAATAAATGCCCCCAGCCTCACTTAAAAAAAAGTTGATTTCATTTGGATATTCTGCTTCTTGCCAACAAAGGTATACTGAATGATTTGATAACTTTTAATTTTATTAACCCCTACTTTCTCCCCAAAGATTCATACATGCACACATTAAGAGTATTTACAATGGACCTTATAGCACAGTCATGGTTATATTTAAGGGATGTATCTTTTACTGCTAGGTTTCTAATTAGGGATATTGTTTCATCTGAGTATTTGGGGGTTGGATCTCTTGTTTGGAGAAATGACAAAGTACCTGGTAGTCATATCCTGGATATATTTTTATTTTATACAAATTTTTATTTAATGGTAAAATGAGTAAAAGTACAGCTTTTATTTTTGGGTGTCAGACAAATTAGGTGTATCATAGTTTCATAGATAGCAATCCATAAATCCATAAATTATTGTTTATTTCTTCCTGTTAATTAAAATGTGACTTATTTTTCTCTCTACTTGGAAAGAAATGTAGTATTATTGAAAGAAAATTTAATTTCAGCATTGTCAGAGGATTGTTTTTTGTTTGTGCTTTGATCTGAACAAAAGATAGAATCACTTACTATCCCTAGCTTTTTTTTTTACTTAGGTCAAAGGATTACTTATTAGTATTTATACCCTGTAAGCTTAATTTTGTCTTTGAAAATATATTTATTTAAAGAGTTATACTTGCTTCATTAGTTGGGGTTCAGTCATAGAAGCAGAACCACTATCAGTTATGGGAAAAGGAATTTGTTATAGGAATTAGGATTTATGTAGTTGTGGGAGAAGGTAGAAAAGAAAAGTTTCCAAAAGGAAGCTGAAGGATCAGAGTAAACAATCTTCAGCCAGTTAATATGAAAAACCAAAGTTATTCAGCTACTGAAATGAGGCTGAGAAGGGAAGGCTCTTGAAGAGGTCTGTTGGGAGCTGGAACTCTGTGTGGCTAATACCTGTGGGCTCCCCTGCCAAGCCCCAAGGGCTGGGTGGGCTTGGGAGAGCAGTTGAGAAGAGGCGGTTGTGAGTGCAGACAAGCTAGGACAGACTGGAGCCTGCTGCCAGCCCTGTGTCAGCCTACCCTCTATCTAACCACAATGACCTTCAGAGAATCATGGTTCATTCCTTGCTTCCAATTTATAATTCTTGTTAAAATTCTTTCTTAGCAATTCCATTCTGAACAAATTAAGGGAGAAGTATATTCTAGTTTCACAGCCATATTTGCTCTTAAAATTTTATATTTAAGTTAATTGTAATATTGTGCAAAAGGCAGTCACACTGAGGAAAAGTCAATACTAATAACTAATTTGATATTCAAATATAAAATATGCTGACATACAGCTCATCATACAGCACAGCATAATGGTTAAGAGCAAGGGTTTAGAGTCAGATGAGTTTAAGTTTAAGACCTAGTTTTACCATTTTCTAGTTGGACAAATTTTTAAGAGTTTATTTAAATGTTATTTAATCTGTGAAAGAGGGATATTAGCTGAACATGGTAGTATACACCTGCAATCCCAGTACTTGGGAAG
>PVLC010004925.1:14516-17016 GCA_004027655.1 Graphiurus murinus | reverse complement strand
TTGGTATTCTTACATACATACATAAAGTCAATGGAAGGGATTATTTCATTGATTCTCTGTCTCCTCCTTCCCTTTCCCTAGGCCACCCCCATGGCTTCACTGGCGTTTCCCCTCCATTATCTAAAGTCTCTCTGCTATCCCTAGGGAGTAATGAGAGAAAACATGACTCTTAACCTTCTGTGACTGGCTAATATCACTTAGCATAATGTTCTCCAGTCCATCCATTTTCCTGCAAGTGACATAATTTTGTTCTTTATCCCATAATTTTTGTAATCCATTTATTTGTTGATGGACACCTAGGTTGATTCCATAATTAGTGGCTATTGTGGATTGTGCTGCTATAAACATGGATATGCATGTATTACTATAATATTCTGACCTCAGTCCCTTTGGAAAGTTACCCAAAAGTGGTATAGCTGAATCACATGGTGGATCCATTTGCAATTTTCTGAGGAATCTACACACTGATCTCCAGAATGGCTGTATTACTTTGTAATCTCACCAACCATGTAGAAGAGTTCCTATTTATTACTGTTTTCTAATTTATGAATTTGTCTATAGATGGACTATATTTAGTTTTAGTTCTCTACTTATTGAGAGGTATACTAGATGTTCACTTTGTTTTTTAAAATAACTTTTTAATCTATATTTAAAAATTTTAGTAAGAATTAAATAGCATCTTTTAATATCTTTATATGTCACTTTTATTTTTGGCCGATAATTGCTACACAGTATTATGGTTAAATACGTACTTCTTATGGCACAAATATTTCATGTAACAACCATGAGATTTCCATTGCATTTTACGATCATGTTCACAATAATTTTATGTAGTAAGTCATGACTTGATTTTATAGTGCTTATCACCAGTTATTTAATATATCAACCTTGTATAAAATGTTGAGTTTTTATTTTGGTGCTGTTCTTAGTTGAATGCCTTTATATGTTTAGGAGAGGCTGCCTGGCCAGACCTTTTCCTTTCTGTGTTCTAACGAGCTGGTAGCAAATACAGGGGCCAAGTAGGATCAACAATACAATATGTGGCTTTCTGGTTACATTGGTCAGAGTTGAGCTGTGGAGAGAATTCAGTGGTAGAGGGATGAATCCATGCCTGCTGGTTTAAGCAGGAAAACAAAATCATAGTGTATTAAATAGTTTTGGAGATCATCAGACAGGCTAAAGAAAGAGACTCCTGGTGGTTGAATGTACAAAAATGAATCCCAAGCCACATCCCAGAAGCAGGCTAGCCAGGGAATTTCTCCTGCTGCAATGATCAGGAAACCTCCAGCTCCAGAGCCATCCTGTCAGGTTCAACAAGCTGTGTCTGCCATTGGCTGCACAACTATACACCACTCGTTAAGAAAAGGTACCAGCAAAAGGATTGATGGGGGGTCTTTATTTTGATAGCCATGAAGTTAGGAAATATACAACAAATGCTACCTCAGAATAACCAAGGACCCGCCATTATGACTGTGCTTGCCAGCAGAAATAGCAGCAGCAGCAGACAGAAAAAGCACATTCTGCTATCTTGTGGCTTTCCCAAATATCCTATAGGTATATTTGATTGATTAAACCTAAATCATAATGAAATTTTAGCTGCAAAGGAGCCGGTGAATTCATTACTTTAGTTTTCCATTCCCTACTGTACAGGAATATTCTCTACAAGGACAATGGAATGGATGTCCAGAACCAAATCTCATATTTACTGAGGTTTTAAAGCTGATAAAGTTGAGGATGAATTGCCCAGAAATAAATGTGCTTATTCAGTCACAAGCAGAGGAGATGTACTGCAGGCCTCCTTTCTTATCCTGGAGGGTCTGTATGGTGGTCTATCACTTGAAGACAGAAAAAGAGTGGGCCACGTTCTGTTCCACTTGAGCTGACAGAGAAGAGGCAACAGAGGGAGTGGGTAGAGCCCATTTCTTGCTTTCGAGGCCCAACAAATGTCCCTGGAATAATGAGGACCAGGGAAGGGCAGGCTCTTTCCACTAAGATCAGCAGCTCTTCCCTGCTTGAGAGGAGAAAATGTAAGACGTTCATGTAAGAGGAAGGTAGACTACCCTAGGAAGGTAGACTTCAGGCTGAAGCAGGAGTATAAATTTGTAGCTTGAGACGGGAATGTAAAAAATGATGGGAAAGGGATCCATCATGTTACTTCCCTTGACCTTTTAAAAATAACGATGTAATAGTGGGGACCCTCTTGGGGGGGAATGTCTTTCTAATATCTTCATAAATGAATGGCAACTTGACTTTCTTAGGTTATAGCCTTTTAAAAAAAATCCCTAAATATTAGCTTTGTGTGGTTGCTAAGTATTGCAAAGAAAAAAAAAAAAAACTCAAGCCAGCCTAATATTCCTTGGTGAAGAAGCCAATTTACCTTTTTTTCTCCCTAGAGCCTTATAAGCTGTTTTGGCATATTTTTTTTTTTTTTTTTTTTTTTTTTTTTTTTTTTTTTTTTTTTTTTTTTTTTTTTTTTTTTTTTTTTTTTTTTTTTTTTTTT
>PVLC010004925.1:0-14416 GCA_004027655.1 Graphiurus murinus | reverse complement strand
TTTTGGCATATTAATTGAGCAATTTAGCAAATATATGGATGTTTGATCTATTGATTGAGATTTACTTAGTTTTACATAGTTGTCCTTTTATATTAAATTACAAGATCTTTTATCAGCTTAGACAAGTTTCTTTCAATTCAATCTCTGACTATTTGCCTCTGTTCACTGTTTATTTTCTGATATATCTTTGGGAATAGCTGTAATTCTTAATTTCCTTTCTACATTTGTTGAGCTCCATCTGTTATACTTTTTTTTTTCCTCTTTTTTGTGAGTTTCAGATCATCCCTCCTTTTTTGATAGAGTTTGTGGTCAAATCTATATTTATTTCCAATGCATCTTCCATTTAATGCCAAGACAACTTCCTTCTGTAGTGAGTTGGTGAATGTTCCCTGTCCTGGTTCCATCCCAATGACATTGACTGTGTATGCCATCAGTAAGTACTCCTCTGAGGCACAGGAACAGTCCTCTAGTTTTTAGGTAAATAAAGACCTTGTTTTAATGAGGTAAGAAATACCTCAAGGGCTAGTAGCCTTTTGGCCCAATTTTAGGTAGATAAATTTCCCTTGTTTCTTTTTATACATATCTTTATTGGTACATTATAGTCTCATATCATAATGTAGGTCATAGTGGTAGTGACATACATGCACACGACACTTGGTGGGGTTCTTGCCTTTGTTTCTTATAGCCAAATTAACAAACTTGTGTTCCTCAATCTATTCCACTGACCTGATAACTAATGGAAATTCCTCCATGAAGTCTGCCCTAGTTTTCAGTGCTATTGTCTCTGCCTTCCAAGATATTTTAATGAGAATTTGTATTACTCTATTTCAGGGACTTTTAACCAGGCTTTGTGTCAACTGAGAACTGACAGTACTATGATAGAAGCCTTAAAGCTTGGAATCCATTCTGCAGTTGCACAATTTAGTTCATAGAAAATCCTTGTGATGAAAGGAAGAGTCAGTATCTAAGAAAATAAAAATTTATTATTTGGTATACATGAATGTTTCTAAAATTCTTTAAAAATTTCTCCTTTGATAGTATATTACAAAATTTACTTTCACAGATAATTTGGTAAAGATCGACAAATGTCATTGAATTCTGATTATGAAAATCTTAGAGCCTATTTTAAAAAAACTCATGCTAGAACTGAATTGCTTGTTTTTATTTATTTTGTTTTATTTTTGGTACTAGGGATTGAACCCAGAAGTATTCTACTTCTGAACTACATCCTAGCCCTTTTTATTCTGAAACAGCATCTTGCTAAGTTGGTGAGATTGACTTCAAACCTGTGATTCTCCTGTCTTAGCATTATAAGTACTGAGATTACAGGTGGGCACAACCACACCCTAGTCGAGTTGCTTGTTTAAATGAAGAATTATATCAAACTTGTACAAAAGACATGCATTAATTTGGTAGCCACTAGCCACCTGTGGTTATTGAAATTTAAATTTTAATTAACTAATATAAAATAAAATAAATCCTTAATTATGTTAGACACATTTGCTTGTTCCATTTTTAGTGACTATCATGCAGGACAGAATAAATATAAAAGATTTCTGTTCTGGACAATTTTCTGTGGTACTGGGGATGTAACCCAGGGACATTCTACCTCTGAGCTACACTCTAGTCCTATTTTATTTTATTTTTTGAAACAGGGTATCACTAAGTTGCTGAGAGCCTCACAAAGTTGCTGAGGTTCCTCCTGTCTCAGCCTCCCAAGTACTGGGATTATAGGCGTGTGCCACCATGTCCAGCAAAAAATATACTTTTATTGGTGCATTGTAATCACATGTCATAATGAAGTTCAGAGTGATAGGGACATACATGCACATAGCATTTGGTGAGTTTTCCCCTGGATCCCACCCCATTTCCAACCCTTCCCTGTACATAATATATCGGTACATAATCTCAGTTAAAGTGTTTGTTGTATCAAGTCTCCCACTACTTCCTTCACATAGACCCCTTCCATCCCTCCATGGGGGTTTCTCCTCTTTTATCTGGAGTCTTTCTTGTATCCTGACTTCTCCCTAGTTTCAGATTTATGAGAGAAAACATATGCCTTTCAGTGACTGGCTAATCTTACTTTGCATAATATTCTCTAGTTCCACCCATTTTCCTGCAAATGGCATAATTTTGTTTTTCTTTATGGCTGAGTAGAATTCCATTGTGTGCATATTCCATAATTTTGCCGTCCATTCATCTGTTGGTGGACATCTAGGCTGAGCTGCTATAAACATGGATATACATGTATCACTATAATATTCTGACTTCATCACTCCTTTGGAAAGATGCCCAGGAGTGGTGAAGCTGGGTCATATGGTGGTTCTATGGGTAGTACTTTCCTAGACAACAATGTTTTTAAATCTGCATTTGTTTGTGAATTTAAATACTCTTAATATGTAATACATTACATTTTGGTAGAATTGGGAGAAGTATTTAAAAATATCTAAATTTAATAATTCTTTAGCTCTAGCTTAGTTTCTTTAACATTTTTTTAAAATTTAGAATAAATGAAATATTTATTATTTTTAACTTATAGAAAAATTACATAGATAGTAAAATCTCCTTGAATAAACCATACCTAAAAATTATTAATTCAATAAGAGAATCATCTTTACTCAGTTGTATTATTCATATTTAAAATGATTACTAATATAGTTGGATTAGTATATATTATGTTTATAAATGTTTTCTGTTTGTTGGTCCTTGTTTCCTCAACTCTGTTTTTTTTTTTTTTTTTTTTTTTTTTGTCATCTCCAGCTTTAATTGAACATTTTATGTGGTCCCATTTGATCTCTTTATGTGGTCCCATTTGATTTCCTTTAAAAGTTTAATGTTTGCCTTATGGTTTATAATTATTAACTAATCTAAGTCCATCTTCAAATTACACTAGATAACATTTCATATTATAGTTATCTTATAACAGGGTATTATCAATTCTGTCTCTTATTACCATGATTCATTTCACTTATCTCTATGTTATAATCACCCAATATATTATTGCTTTAAGAAAGGAGATCTTTTAGATCAATTAAAAATTAAGTGATTTAATTTTACTTTCATTTATTCCTTCTCTTGTGTACTTATTTCTTTGTGTATATCCTGGCATACCATTTTCCTTCTGACTGAGTAGCTTCTTTTTCTTGCAGGGCTGGTGGCTAGTGATACATTCCCTCACTCTTTGTTTGTCTAAAGAAATCTTTTACTCCTTCACTTTTGAAGGATAATTTTGCTGAAAATAGAATTATAGATTCGACATTTTCTTTCAAGAATTTAAACATTCTTTTACTTGCATAGTTTCTGACAAGAATGCCATTGTAATTCTTATCCTTTGTTATACTATAGCTAAGCCTCCCTCCCGCCCAGGAGCTTCTCTTCTGGCCTCTTTCAAGATTTTCTCTTTGTCTTGCTTTTCTGCAGTTGGGATACGATCTGCTTTGGTGTGCTTTTTTGCAGTATGTATCCTATTGGAAGTTTTCTAGGGTCCCTGAATCTGTGTTTCACGTCTGCCATTAATTTGAGAAAGTTCCCAGCCATAACTACTTCAAATATTTCTCTACCTTGTTACTTTTTATCTTCCTGGCATTTCAGTCACATGCAACTTGTACCCTTTGATATTATCCCACAGTTCTTGGATGTTTTGTTGTTGCTTTTCTTTTCTATTTGTATTCTGGCTCAGGAAATTTCTGCTAACCTACCTTGAAATTCTCTGATTCTATCTTCAGCCATATAAAGTGTATTAAAGACATTTTTCATTTATCTTACTGTGCTTCTGTGTTCTAGCCATTGCTTTAGATTGTTTCCTAGTTTCTAGATTTCTGCTTATATTACCTGTTTTTTTCATGTTGTCTACTTTTCCCATTAGAGCCCTTATCATTATCAATTGTAATTAAAGTTGGCTCTCGCCCTCTAAAGGTTCTGCACCTGAAGATTCAACCAAATGAGGATCAAATCTATTCAGAAAAAAATTGCATTTGGGCTGAACATGTGTAATGTATACTTGTTTATGTATGCATGTACTCTATAATTTTTTCCTTGTCATCATTCCCTAAATGATATGGTATAACAACTACAAGTATAACTCAGAGATATTGCAGGTTTGGTTCTGGACCACTGTAATATTAAAATAAAAAGAGCAACACAGATATTTTGACTTATCAGTATATATAAAAGTTATATTTACACTATACTCTGGTCTATAAAGTGTGCAATAGTATTATGTGTAAAAAAAGCAATTTACATACCATAATTAACATACTATTTTTTTATTTGTGTGGTAGCAGGGATTGAACCCAGGGGCATTCTACCTCTGAGCTACATCCCCAGCCTTATTTTTTATTCTTTATTTTTATTTATTCATTTTTTATTGGTGCATGGTAATCATACATCTTGAAGTTCAGAGTGGTAAAGGTATACATGCACACAGCATTTAGCCTTCCCCCAGTTCCCACCCTATTCTCTTCCCTTCCTTCCTTCCTGTGCTCAGCATAGTGATTGGCTTTGATTAGTTTGTGTATGTATATTATATCCATTGAGATGTTTCCTTCTTCCTCCTTCCCATCTCCCTCAGTTAGGTGTCTTAGAATAATGTTTTTGAGTTCCATCTATTTCCCTGAAAAGGGCATAATTTTGTTCTTCTTTATGGCTAGGTAGAATTCCATTATGTACATACCCCATAGTTTTGTAATACATTCATCTGTTGATGGAAATCTTGGCTAGTTCCATAGTTTAGCAGTTGTGAATTGTTCCAAACATAGATATGCATGAATTACTCTGGTAGTTTGGTTTCCATTTTGGGGGGTAGATACCTAGAAATGGTATTGATGGGTCATATGGTAGGTTCATTCCCATTCTTCTGAGGATCCCTCACACTGTTTTCCACAGTGGTTGCACTATTTGCAATCCTATCAACAATGTATTAGAGTTCCTACTTCTCCATACCCTTGCCAGCATTTGTTGTTATTTGTGCTTTTAATGATTGCTATTTTAATTGTGACTAGGTGAAATCTCAGGGTAGTTTTGATTTGCATCTTTCTGATTGCTTAGTGATGTTGAAGCATTTTTTCATACATTTATTTGTCATTTGTATTTCTTCTTTTGTGAAGTGTCTATTTAGTTCACTTTTTCATTTTTGGATTGGATTGTTTTTTGTGCAGTGAGTTTCTTGAGTTCTCCATCTACTCTAGATATTAGTCCTCTATCAGAGGAGTAGTTGGCAAAAATCTTCTCCAATTCTGTTGGCTCTCTGTTGAGATTCTTCATAGTTTCCTTCGCCATACAGAAGCTCTTCAGTTTAGTGCAATCCCAAGTATTGATTCTGCTTTTAATTTCTTGAGCCTTTAGGGTCTTGTTGAGGAAGTTTTTACCTATGCCTTTGTGTTTAAGTGTTGGTCCTATGCCCTTTTCAAGTAGTTGCAAGGTTTCTGGTCTGACTTCCAGGTCTTTGATCCATCTTGAATTGATTCTTGTTTAAGGTGAGAAAGTGGGGTTTATTTCCATTTTTCTGCATATGGGTAACCAGTTTTGCCAACACCATTCGTAGAAGAGGCTATCCTATCATTTTTTCATGGCTTACATTATATGAATGGGGAAAAACTGTGATAGTTCCCCTTAAAAACAGCAACAAGACAAGGATGTCCACTATCACCACTCTTTTTCAATATAGTACTTGAGATTATAGCCAGAGCAATAAGGCAAGAGAAGGAAATCAAAGGAGTACAAATAGGAAAAGAATAACACATTCTTCTACTGTGCTTATTTTTGTCTTTGGGTTTCCCTAAGGAGTCCTCCTCTGATAGAGTGTATATCTGGCAGCTCTCTCAGCTGTATTCCACAGTTGTATTAGAGCTTTTTGGTGTTGGAAAGGTATAGGAGAGGTATTCTATCATCTTCCAGTTAAGCCTGGACTTTTGAAGGCCTATGTCTTGGGGCCTTCCAGTGTTTCTCTAGTGTATATGTTGTTTTCCCGTTGCCCATTCCCTTCTCTGGCTGGGGCATTCCTCTTCTATTTCCTTGAAATGTTAACCTCTGTCAACTGTGGTTTATTTTCTCTTTAAGTGAGACAGGAAGGCTAGAGATAACTTAAGGACCAGAGTGAGTAGGCATTCCTTTGTCTAGTTGGACTAAGTTTTCAGACTTGAGCTCTGCAAAAGACCTTTCCCCTAGGCTTAGTTTATATATAAGGCTCTACAGTTATGCCCCCCTCCCACCCATCCAGAGCTGGGAGGGGATATTTCTTGAGTCCTCACTGTGAGAGCCTGGTGATCTTCCTGGACAGAAAGCCCAAGAAAGTATGGAGCACTCCCTAAGATGCAAACCTCAGGGTTCTTACTTTGACACTAGTCTATGCTCAGATTCTAACACTTTATTCAAATTACTGCCTAAGTATTACTACCAGTTTATAACTCCAGTAGCTTCTCTTCCAAATAACAATATTTTAGTTATTCTATCCCTTGGGGATGCATCAGCCACTCTAGATTTGTGGGTGATAGTTTGCTCTGTGACCTCAGTTCTCTGATTAGTCTGAGAAAAGTTATTGACTTTTCAGTTCATTCATTTTTTTTTCCTTGCTGTAAGGATGGGAGGGAAGACTTCTAAGCTCTTTACATGTTGGGGCTGCAACCAGAAGTTTCATAGTGAATTCATTTTGAAGTCTTATCTTTCCAACATTTCTAGAATGCTTTTAATTTTTTGTTATCTTTGTTACACAAATAGGTAGGAGAACCGATCTTTATCAGTTATTATATGGTGAATATTATTTCTATTCTATATGTAATCTTTTTATATATAATTAGAGGTTGAAACCACTCTGTAGGGGGTATATGAATAGTGCTTTAATGTTTTTAGCATCCAACAAATATGAATCTTTAGGTATCCTAGTCTTTAGATTAGTTGCAGATCTGTAGAAATCCTCATTTTAAAAGTCTTGATCTTACAATTCCATTTATCCATATATGTACACACACACACACACACACACACACACACACACACACACACACACATTATGTAATGTCTTCTTTGCTTATCAATTCTTCTCATTCCCTCTCCTTACACATGGAAAAGGACCCCATCAGCCAAGTGAGCACCTCATGACCTTCCAGGTTATAGTTGTTCTAGATGAACAAAGCTGAGTCACTTGTTTTTGTTTTGTTCTTTCTTCTATGAATTTAAAATTTGGATTGAGAGGCACCTTGACTTATGTTGAATCACAGAAAACTCTTTGGTGAGTAAATGGGCATCCAGAGAGAAAGAAATGAGTGAAACCATGTAGCTTGAGATGAAGGCAGAGGAGGCTGAGAGAGATTGTCAGAGGCATTCAAGAGCTGTCTTGAGTTCTGAGTGATATTATTTTCTTATAATATTTTTTCTCTGTTCTCTAAGTTATCTTGACACATATGTCTTATAGCCAACAGTTATTGAAGACACATTGGTAATGGGAATTAGAATGAATTTCATAGAAAGGGGAGAATTGCCTCATACATCTGTTTGAACATTGGTCTTTAGAAGTGCCTAGATGCCTAGTCATGCTTGAATGTTTATATTAATTGGTAAATAACTCTAATCTTTTGGAATAAGGACTCTTATATATAAAAAAGAGTTTTTCCAGAAGGCCTCCATTGAGTGTTACAAGATTGAGATGATATATTGATTTGATTGGGTTCAGTGGTTGTTTTTACTTATTATTTGTAAAGGTTTAATAAAATTGTGCCAGGTAATGGAGTACATTTTTTTCTTTTCAGCTAACATTGCTGAATTATGAGTTCCTTTACTCAGAGCAACTTTTTTTGTAGCTGAATTTATGAACTTTTTGGTTCAACTGTCTTAAGGAAGGTATAAATTCATTAAGTAAATATACAGGATGATTATAGTCCTTGGAAATGAATAACAGAATCAGGCAGAAGATAGGCCAATGGGTCAGCCATTGCTGCAGAGGTGCTTTTATAGAGGGCACTGAGAAGTGACCACTGGTTTCTGTTAGCCTGCTCTTAGAGTTTGTAATATTAGGTATGTAGTTGTGAAGTTGTCAGTCTTCTTCAGAGTTTTTTTTTTTAGGCTAGCAGGAGTGTCAGGGACAGAGAACTTAAGAATAACAGATTTTGTGATTTCAATTCAAGGTAGGATTGGATCGTCAGTCTTCCTCCTTTTTTGGTATTAACTTACTTTTGATTTATTTTTGAAATATTTTATTAGGTACACCTAGGATAAAAATAGGAGAAAATATTAGTGACCTTGGATTTAGCAAAGATTTCTTGAATTTGATACAAAAAATACATGCTATAAAGGAAAAAAATCAACAAAATGGACTATATCAAAGTTAAAATTTGTTTATTCAAAGACAATTAAAAATGAAAAAGCAAGCTACAGACTTGGAGAAGACATATGCAAAGCACATATTTGACAATATATGTTATTTACCCATTGTGTGTATATGTGATATAGCCATGTAATGGCATACTACTTTTACCACTTAATAATAAGTAATTCAATATAAATATGGGCCAAAGATTTGAACAGATACTATCCTAAAGAAGACATACATGAAAAGCAGTTCAGCTTCATTAGACATGGGAAATGCAAATAAAACCATGTGATATCACAACACTCCCACTAAAATGGTTAAAATTAAAAAGACTGGCCATACCAAGTGTTGGCAAGAACATGGAGGAACTGAACTCTCAATTGTAGCCACCATAATGTAAAATGGCAGAACTGTTGTGATGATTAATTTTATGTGTCAACTTGACTGGGCTAAGGGATGCCCAGATTGCTGGTAAAATGTTATTCCTGGGTGTGGCTGTGAGAGTGTTTCTTAAAGAGATTAGCATTTGAACAGCAGACTGAGTAAACACATCTGTCTTTATCAATGTGGCTAGGCATCATCCAATCTGTTGTGGACCTGAATAGAACAAAAAGCCAAAAGAAGGATGAATCCTCTATCTCTCTTCTTGAGCTGTATGTCTGTTTTCTCCTTCCCTTAGACTTCAGAATTCCTGATATTTAGTCTTCAGACTCTAAGACTTACACCAGTAGCAGTGCCCCACCTCGTAGCACACACATTGGTTTTCACTGGTTTTTAGGCTTTTGGCTTCAGACTGGAAGTTATACTATTGGCTTTCCTGGTCTGTAGATCTGGACTTGGACTTAACTATACCACTGGTTTTCCAGGATATTCTATTTCAATTCTCATTCATATTCTCTCTCTCTCTCTCTGAAGAAACTTGAATAATACAAATGTACTGCCACTTTGGAACAGTTTCTTAAATAGTTAAACTTATATCTACCATATGCACCAGTCATTTCACTTCTTAATATTTACCTAGGTGACATGAGATATGTTTATTCAAAGACTTATATGTAATCTTCAAAACAGCTTTATTGATAGTAGCCCCAAACTAGAACAACCCAAAGGTCTATTACCAGGTAAATGTATATATAACATGTGATATGTCCATGCACTAGACTAGTACTCAGCAATAAAAAGAAATAAGCTATTGATACACCAATAAGAAAGATGAACCTCAAGGTAATTATATGGCATATAGAGAGAAGAAATAGTATATATTTTGATTCCATTTGTATAAAATTCTAGAGAGTCCCAATAAATTTATAGTGACAGAAAGATGATCAGTACTTGCCTGGGAATACGGTAAGGAGAATAGCATGGGAGGAAGGGATTATAAAGAGACATGAAGAAAGAAATCCTAAGGCAGTAATGGTTGTGTTCATTCTCTTAATGTGCAGTGATAGTTTCAAAGGTGCATACTTATGTCAAAATTTATCAAATTGCATATTTTAAATATGTATACCTTATTATGTAAATTATACTTCAATAAATATCTTAAGAGTAAAAATGTAAATGCAGTAAAGAATTAAAATGTGTTATTGCAGATGTTCAGCATCACTAATCGTTAGGTAAATCTGAACATAAGCCACAAGGAGATGCTACTTCACACCCACTAGGATGGTTGTTATAAACGAACAAACAAACAAAGAACCCCAAACCCAAACCCAAAAGGTACTGGTAAGGATGTAGAGAACTTTATTTATATACCATTTTAACAAAGGGTGAAATACTGTGGGTAGTGACTAGAAATGGAAGAAGGGGTTTAGGCCCCTATGGGTGGTAAGATGTGGGAAGATGATCAGGAAACATGGTAGATGAAGGTTGTTTACTAAGGTTTGCTATGAAATCCTAGTGCTGTGTCTGGTCTTCCTGGTACAGAATACAGAAAAATACCTTTAGAAATGGAAAACTACATTACCTTTACAAAGGGGGACTTTATGTTCTTCTTTTAGGCAGAAAGGGGGAGGACAGAAAGGTTTTCTGAGTTTGCAAGTTTGCTTTCTCAGTTGCCTTTAGTAAAATAATTATTATGCTAAAGTGGCGTATTTTGAGTCAGACATGGTGGCAGCATGCTTGTAGTCTCAGTACTTGAGAGGCTGACAGGAGGATCACAGGTTTGAGGCTAGCCTCAGAAACTTGGTGAGACCTTGTTTCCAAAAACAAAAACAAAAATAAAATAAATACCCCCCCCAACCTCATCAAGGCTGAGGATGTAACTCAGAGGTAGGATTGATCTCTTTCAGTTGAATAGTGGTTATCATGGGCTAGGGAAAGGCAAATTAATAGTTATTATTTAATGAAAAAGTTCTGGAGATGGATTGTCATGATAGTTGCATGACTGTAGGAATAAACTTAATGCCACTCAAGCTATAAATTTACATATTTGACAATATATATACACATACATGCACACATATAAAGCCATATATAATATACAGCATAATGTATAACCACAATAAATTAAAAAAATCTAAAATGTTAAATAGGATTCATAAGGGAAAAAATCTAAAATGTTAAATAGGATTCTTCAGTTTAGTTTTGTGTCTAAACTAAAGAATTTTTGTAATCATTAGCCGATGCCCTGAGAGAACAAGCTGGATTTCTTTGGGGAAGGAATTTTTGCTGGGCTGGGTTAGAGGCTGACCATAATTGAAGAGGTGAGCATAAACCACTTTAGGTATCATCGCAGGCTAAGGGCATGTGCAGCGCATGCTGAAAAGTGAGAGGAGAGGGAGGCTCCTGAGGCAAAGCTGGCTCATGCAGCAGATCCTCTCAAAGCAGCAGCCTCTCCTCTTCTGAGCTGGTGCACACTCAGTTCCCAACCTTGACCTGCAAATGGCTCCTTGCACCCGTTCTTGGGGAGCGTTGGCTTCCATATTTGTCATGCTATGGTAACAGCAACTGTTCCTTACTTTATAGTGTCATTTTAAGATAGCTAAAATTAAATAAACCTGTAAATTGCTTTAGCTCCTGAGACAAGAGGTATTATTCTGTCTGTTGCTTGGCACATGCGAGTGCAGCGAGAGTCTTTGGAGTTCTACTGATTTTTACAACCCAGTGTGACAGCGGCATGATATTGATCAAGGATTGAGGTGAAAGGCTTTCTCATTTAGAGTAGCTCTCGCCTTTATGATATTTATTTATTTTGCCATGCTGGGGATTGAACCCAGAATGCGATGCTAGGCAAGTGCTATAGCAAGACTGAGCCACCTCACCAGTCTGATCCTTTTAAAAAGAAGCATCCCAAGCTAGGTAGATTGGTGCATTTGTGTAATCTCAGTACTTAGGAGGCTGAGACAGGCGGATCACAGGTTCAAGACCAGCTCAGCAACATAGGGAGACCCTGTTTCAAAATAAAAAGGGTTGGGGATGTATCTTGGAGGTAGAATGTTCCTGGGTTCATACATATATGCATCCCAAAAGCAATCTACATAATAGGAGGAAATACAGTAAAGTTGCCATAACCTAAGTCAGTTTTAAAACTCTTCTTGATTTCTTTAGATTCTTTGCTTCATCTCATGAATATAAAAGAAGCAGACCAGTTTTCTGAAGCATTTTGCTAGCTTTTGTTGAAGGAAAAAGCATATTACTGTATTTGGGATTAACATAAGAAAGGGATTGTGTTTCTTCTTTCTAGGTTACTTTTAAAAATATTTTTAACAGAAAATTATTGAGCAACCCATAATTTAAGAAATACCTATTCCCAATATACCACATGTATGTTCTATGCTTGGATGTTGGACTCCTGCTGTGTTATTTAGATCCTTCTTTGTCATCATTTCCTTAACTTTTAAGAAATGCCTCCTTTTTAGCATGCTACCCCTGCAGTCCCTCAGGTGGAAGGCAGCTTTGCTACCTCATACGGCTGGGTTGTTTCACAGTATTGGCAGTGATAATTCACAGGGAAGTAAACCAAAAGCACTATAAATTCAGGGTTTTGTAATGTTGCTCCTGCCGCTGGTCTCCTGGGAAGACTATGCTTTTCTTCTTTCTAAAACTTCTGGTTTTTGGAGAATCTGTTCCATCCTATAATAAATGAGAATTAGACATTCTTAGTCAAGTCAGTGGTCAGCTGGAGCAGGGGCCATGGCCTGAAACTCCCTTGCTGGGAAGATGGCTCTGGAATGCGTGAGCTTGATTCAGAAGGCTGCTAGCAGTCAGGGAGAGTGGGGAGTCACAGCCGCGGAGTTGAACATCATTGCAATAGCTTGGAGGAAAAAGCAACGGCAGCACAGGGAAGCAGTAGCTAGGAAGCAAAATCCAGGTAGTGAGCAAATCATATGAGAGAGGGATCACAAATTAAAACAGGGAGCTTAAAGGAGAAGAGAAAAGCAAGGCAAAGGGGGCAGGAAAGCAAAGGTCCTATATTACCAAAAAAAAAAAAGAAATTAACATTATATATCTCTAAAAGTGCTTGCAAACTGTCAATAGTAATAGAAAAGAAGAAATAGAGGTGGAAAAACGGCTCTGTGAGGAAGAGACAAGGATTGGACAAGTAACTTTTGTTGTGTCCAATTAAGAACACATCCCTTTATTTAAGAAGAGTTTGAGACATCAAAGGTAAGTTGAAATTGTAGAAACTATTTCAACGTTTCTTGAATCATTTTTAAATCTCATTCAGTTGTCCATGAAAATGTTATTCTCTCACAAATGATTATCCACGATATGAGTTGGGGTTTAGGCTCCTAACAAAGCTTGCTTACACAAGCATGTCCTTAATGCCATCACCACCCACTTGGTGCAGGTTCTAATGGTTGATCTCTATTTGGGTTACTGGATTCGATGGCCCATAGAGCAGTAGAAGGATGTGAAGTTATGTGGTACTTACAAGGAAAATAAGTATGATAATTACTTTCTTAAAAAAATTGTTTTGATATTCCCTTTTCACCAAATAAGCAATCTTAAAAGTTGTCTTACCTGGATACTTGTTAGTGAATGAGACCCAGGCACTGGGATGAACTCATGCTGCGTGTAGCTTTGTCTGTCCTTGAAGATCTTGTGGATCTATTTTCTGCCATATGGTCTCTGAAAATACGATGATATCTAATGCCTATGAAAGATATTTCCAAAATGATTTGGTTCATAAAACTGTCAGTTGGTTTCACACATCTAATGGAAGCATTTTCTAACTAAAATAGGGTAATTTACCATAGTGCCTCTTTGGTTTATTTACATTGCATTTTTCCATAAAGCAGCAGGTTTGCAATAAAGCATTTGACACCCCCATGGTATTTTGAAAAAAAAAAAAAAAAACAATATGCAATCTGGCACAAGTTAGCACCAGTGTGAAATGGCAGACTGGAGGGATATCTTAAACAGCAGCAACTTTCAAAACTAAATGAAGTGTCATCTTAAGGAGTCTGCTGTTAATGCAATTTAAATTACTCACCTGAAATTAATATTCTGCTGAGGGAAATAAAGCAATTTAAAAGACCACATAATTTCTGATCACTTTAATGACATTATGTGGTCATGGACCTGCTCCCTTATCTAATATAGTAACACTCCACTTTCTTTGAACACTAAACACATTTTTCCATTTTAATTACTTGGCTTCTAGAGGAGAAAAAAAAAGATCTACTCATTCCCTGCAGATGGTTAATAATTTGAGATTTATGCTTTGCTTTATTAGAATTAGGTAAACATGACCTTGACATACTTATTATCATACTAATATTCATTCCTATAGAGGAAGGTGAAAATCAAAGAGCTGTGACCTATTGTGCGAATTCTCTAAGCCCTTCAAACCCAGGAGACAACAATTTCTTCTTTGGCTAACAGCGGTTCAAAACTTACATTGTCTTAATTCTTCTCATTTTGGAATATGAAAATGCTAAAGGGAAAACAGCAGTTTTTTTTTCTTTATTTTTTTTTTAACTTTTTAGCATGGAATTTTATACATTTCTTGGGTACAACAGGGTTAATTACACATTTTTGTTGGGTACAAACTAGTACAGGTAAAGACATCCATGCACATATTTCTCATTAACCCTTCCCCAATTCCCACCCACCCTCCCCCTATCTCCTGGTCAGTTTAGTGATTGACTTTGATGTGATCTTATAAGTACA
>PVLC010004924.1:10600-80747 GCA_004027655.1 Graphiurus murinus | reverse complement strand
GTGGTGGCGCACGCTTGTAATCCCAGCATTCGGGAGGCTGAGACCGGAGGATCCGGGTTCGCAGCCAGCCTCAGCTACCTAGTGAGGCACTCTGCAACTTAGTGAGACTCGGTTTCAAAATAAAGAATAAAAAATAGGGCTGGGGGTATAGCTCGGAGGTAGAATGCCTCTGAGTTCAATCCCCAGTACCGCAAAAAAAAAAAAAAAGTTAAATTATAAGCCGGGCGTGGTGGCGCACGCTTGTAATCCCAGCATTCCGGAGGCTGAGACCGGAGGATCCGGGTTCGTGGCCAGCCTCAGCTACCTAGTGAGGCACTCTGCAACTTAGTGAGACTCGGTTTCAAAATAAAGAATAAAAGAATAGGGCTGCGGGTATAGCTCGGAGGTAGAATGCCCCTGAGTTCAACCCCCAGTACCGCAAAAAAAAAAAAAGAAGAAAAGTTAAATTATAAAAAATATACCTTCAGCGAGTGAATGAGAATATGCTCCACTAAATTGTTAACATATGCCTCATGGAAAGAAAGTGCTTGGTTCTTCTTGTTATGATTCAGAACAAAGAAGCATGCCTTTTTCATCCTTGTGTGTCTGGTGTTGAGTGAAGAATCTAACACATACTTGATGGTCAATAAATGTTTGGGGAATTAATAATAAATGATTCTGGTCTTAATATTTGGGAAATGGAGCAGAATGTAGACTACTTTAGGAAGTATAAAAGTTTTAACTCAAGTTATTTAAAAATTAAATCAGCTAAATGCCTGGTTCAGATGAATCAATAACCAAATAAGTCACCCTTAGCTCGCAACCTAATTTTAGAAATGACAGTTCCAGGTGAGAAAAGGGATTTAGGGTCATCTCTTTGAAGCTGGAAGTATTCTGGTAGATTCCAAACGGCTTTGTTTAAAGAAGTTTGTGTAGATCTGTCTCCCCCATCCCCCTTTAAAACAGTCCCCCAATCCACACATACTTGGGGCCATGAACTTCTTCAGGAGAGCTCTGTTTTTTTGCCTTCCTAGCCTCAAGCACACGACTTCCATATTTCTGCTGAATTAATACATTGCTCTACACATGAACAAAATTAAAAATCAGCCAGCAGTATAGAACAGGGACTCAGTCTTCACTTGTCAATGAATTTATTGTTTCAAAAGGGCCATAAGTACAAGAATAATTTCTGCCCTTCCCAGGTAGGTATCTTGAATTCCCCCCTGATGTTTTTTTGTTCACATGGAGATCATCTGATAGTCTGTTCTTGGCTGGACCAGGCTATTTTTTCTCTTTCATAGCTCTTATCACTTTCAATGCATTATTTATAGACATTCACTTCATATATCACATGGCCTTGCACACAGTAGGCCATCAACAAATACAATAATGTTCTGTATAATGATGTTTTGGTCAATGATGGGCTACATGTACAACAATCATCCTATAAAATTGTGTCGCCTAGTGATGACATAGCCATCTCAGTTTGTGTAAGTATGCTCTATGATGTTTGCCTGAGGATCCATTTCTCAGAATGAATTCCCATCATTTGCAAGGCATGACTATAGTTAGTACAAGAAAGATGCAATCTGATGGGACAAAAGAACAATAAGCTCAATGACCAGTGAACAAAGGAAGACCTGGGTTTTGAAATCTCTGAGAGAAAAGAGAGAGACATTACTAATCCTTATATGGAAGGAGATGAGTCAGAAAGATCAAGGTAGAATGTATTCCATAGTAGATTTTCTCTCTTGTAGGAAGAATAATGCTCCACACCCCAAAGATGTCCATATCCTAATCTCCAGAACTTGCTAAGATGTTGCATAGCAAAGGGAAATTAAGGTTGCATAAGGAATTAAGGCTGCTAATCTGCTGATCTTAAAACAGAGAATCTTCAAGATTGTTGTGTGGACCCAGTGTAATGATGAGGCTCCTTAAAAGCAGCAGAGGCTGGCAGAAAAGAAGAATTTAAAAAGAAATGTGATGATGGAAGCTAGTCAAAGTGATGCAGTATAGAAAGAAAGACTTCACCAGTCCTTGTTGGCTTTGCAGATGGAAGAAGGGGCTATGAGCCAAGGAACATGGGTCAGCTCTAAAAGCTGGAAAAGGCACAGGAAAGAATTCTCCCTTAGAGTGTCCATGAAGAAACACAGCCTGGCTTACACCTTGATTTTAACCTAGTGAAACCCATTTGGAACATTTGATCTCTGAAAGATCAAATTTGAAGATAACAAATGTATGTTGTTTATATAGATACATTGATGGTAATGTGTTACATCAGCAAATAATAAACTAATACACCTCATGGGAGTCTATTACTAGATGGCACATAAATACCTAAAGGTTTACCAGCTCATATATGAAGAACTCCCATCAGCTCTCTCAATGAAGGCTTGTCACCTCTATTTAATTCTATAAGCCAAGTTAAGCTCACCAACCACACATATTTATATTTTGGGAAATAGCCTAGATAACAAAGAAGCCAAGCAAAGGAAAGGGTGAAGACTCCACTTTCTAGTATTGTGACTGATATACTTCCTAATACTTTGGGGAAAAACATGCACCTGGAGTCAGGAGTAACTTAAATTCTGAAATACCTAGACATTACTTACCCATTATAAAGCCCAGTTAGAATTTCAAAGCCTTTAACATGCCTTACACAGAATTGTCAACTTTTGAAGAGAGAAAACATCTTTCCAACACGGTGAAATTTTAAATTCCTATTTGTATTTTTTTTTTCTTTTTCTGACGCCCATCTGAAAATCATTATGCATTACCCAGTAACAAAAGCGATAATCAACCTCCTTTAAACTGCCTACATTGTGTCTCCATATGATTATACACCCACAAACCAGCATTGGGCAGGGGCAAAAGCACAACCCTGTGTTCCATCTGTGCCTATCCAGATTGGGGAAGATACCTACCCGGAAATAAAGAGCAAAATTAAGAAGGCGAGAGAAACAGGCTTAGAATAGAGCTTTCAACTGCAACCCCAAGCCTTAAACACCTAAAATAAAAAAAATAATATTTATGCATTTAAATAAAAATCACATACAGCATCACAAATTCCACTGAGAAAATCCATGTTACTGAAGCTTTGAGCTCCTATGAGGCAGAGCGTGCACAGGGGAAATTTATACATGTACTGTACCCCCACACTTATTCTATTTTTATTCTCTTCCATAGTTTCCATGTATATTGAAGCTTTTAGTCATCTATAACTTTTATGCAAAGGCAACAAAAAATTCTTCAAAGAAAGAATCAGTACTTAATACTATTTATATCCAAAACTTTGAAGCTAAATTATCAGGTCCACTGCGGTTTCCCTCCCATTTTATATTGATGTCTGATTTGCTTGGGAGAAGAAATGTAATGTAAGCTGAGGCTAAAATTAGATAAGGACATCACAGATTGTTAGCTCTCATTCTCCAGTAGCTGAATTAACTTTTAGATGATACCATGTAGATGAGTTGGTTAGAGCTGTAATTCACAATAGAAGCAATAGCCTCATATTTTTTTTTCATTTATTTGCTTCCCAAAATAGTAAAATAAATACTAAGAGGTAACAGTACTATTCTCTGAGAGATTTTGAAGGCTGCAGGTCTACCTTTTATCTTTTGAGGCCATTTACTGAGTGTAAATGAAAAAAAAATAGGAGTACTAACAGTACCTTTGTTCTAGAGCTTCAAATTTTATCCAGAAATTTTTATATGCTGTTTTAACATTGCACTTCATGTTATTCTGTCCTCATTAGTAGCTGGCATGAACCTCAAGTTTCACAGTTAAAAAAATTTATGCCTAGACTATGTATATAATAATCAGCCCTGATTATTTTTCCTGGTTACTTTATTCCATCAAGAACCTTCCAGGACAATCCGTAGTGTGGTAGCACAACTATTCATCCTTAATTTCTTCCTGGCCTCAAATTATATTTAACAGATGTTTTTGATGTCTCAGCTGTACAAATGAACAATAGTCATAGTTGTTGTCTGACTACTTTCTGTATCTTTACTCTAGGTAGTAAATAAATAAATAAAAGAAGGTGTGAGGCAAGAGTGGCCCACATAGACAGAAAATCACAGTGGCAGCTATAATCCCCTTGCTCATTTCATGTGACAAAGAATGAAAAGGTAAATGGAAAGGAGAAAAGTGGAAAAGAGAAGAGGCTAATTGTAGGCCATTTGTAACTGTTAGGAATAGGTAAACAGATTATGCTTCTCCCAATATAACATACTGTTCTGAGTGAATTGCACCTAATATTTTTCTTATTATGCCATTTGAAGGACAAACTCATTCTTCACAGAAATTGCTTCAGGGCCTGAGGGCTCATGTAACTTGTTTAATCATGATTGTTATTTGATAGCATTACCTGGTAATCACTCTGTCAAAAGTTGGATGATTATCTAGAAGTCACATTAAGCAAAGACCTTTAAAGACTTAGAGATTGACAAAAACCCAACTCTGCCTTCATAACAATAATCTGTGAACTTCAGTCACAGCTGGTTTTTGGTTTCCAGTCTCAACATTGTCCTCTACTGAGGAAAAAATGAAAGCGAACATCTGTTTTTAAGCCAGCATTTATTCAGAAGTAATCCTGGATACGTTCATTAGTCTGACTTTGTGTTGAGAAGTTTCCTGGCCCTTTAAGAGAGACTACTGCCAGGTATGGTGGGAGGGTACCAGTACTTGGGAGGGTGAGACAGGAAGATCACAAGTTCAAGGATAGCTTCAGCAACTTAGCAAGACCCTAAAAAATAAAAAGAGGTGGGGTGTAGTTCAGAGGTAAACAGCCCTGGGCATTCAATCACCAGTACCACAAACGAGAGAGAGAGGGAGAGACAGAGAGACAGAGACAAGGAAGGAAGGAAAGAAGGAAAATGAAAAGAAAAAGAAAACAAGGCCATCCTCCTAAAATAGTCACAAACCACAGTTCATGCTTGAGGAGAGAAAAACAAAGTGGCCTCTTGGCCAATGTGGCCATGAAAAGAAATGACACACTTTGAAGGGCAGTTCAGAGTAGGGGGATGGGGGTCAAAAGGCAAGCAGAGAGGACAGGCAGGGAGTGGCCCGCCTTGCCCTTTTCTCATCCAACCTCTCCCTCCCGATCTCTCCACCTCAGCGCCGCCTGTTGCTGCACATGGAGTTTCTGGCCTTTTTCTTCCACAGGCATCTTTGTATATGCACTGAAAATTTCCACCTCAAAGCCCTTCACCAGGCTGCTCCAGATCCCCCCTCTCTCTCTCTCTCCTGGTCTTCACTCACTCTCCAGCTGCCTCCTCTGTGCCTTCGGGAAGTGTGTGCACTGCTGGTTTCAGCCCCTCTCCTACTTGACTTCCGCACGTTCTAGACTACACAGGGCCAGGTGCCCAGAGCCTCCTGTGCCTGTGCACACTGCCGCCTTGGGCAGGCATACCGTACATGTGCCATATGTGCCGCATGCTCCATGACACACACCACACACATGACACTCCATACACAACGTGCACATATACCATACATACACAATGCAAGCCCCATATACCCCACATATGCACTGCATGTGCACCTCATACACACACAAATGCCTCCATATACACTACACATACCACACACCATAAATCTGTCTCCTGCCTCCTTCAGGCAAGGATAAAAGCTACCCTGAAGACTAATTTGGGCAAAGGATTTGCAACCACTAATTTCACAACTGGTCAAGGCTGAGCCAGGTTCCTGCCCTGCAGGAACATGATATCACAGGAGGCCCTTCCTGCCTTGCCAGCTCCTCTCCCTCCACTCAGACACACCTGCACAGTTTTTTAAGTACAGGGAATTGAACCCAAAGGCATTTTACCAAGATACAGCCCCAGCCCAATTTTATTTCTTATTTAGAAACAAGGTCTCATTAAGTTGCTGAGAGCCTCACTAAGTTGCTAAGGCTGGCTTTGAACCTGCAATCCTCCTGTCTCAGCCTCCCAAGTACTGGGATTACAAGCATACACCACCATGCTCAGCCTCCCCAAATTCTAGTTCTTTCCTTTTGCCTTCTGTGCTGACTCCTTATGTCACTCTATTAAAGTATGTAATTCTAATGATCACCCAAGACATAGTATAAATTTCTCTATTTGCTTTGCTTTCCTTCTTTTTCCTTCCTTCCTTCCTTCCTTCCTTCCTTCCTTCCTTCCTTCCTTCCTTCCTTCCTTCCTTCCACACTTGAACGGAACTCAGGGCCTTATGCATGTTTGGCAAGCATTCTACCACTCAGCCGCATCCTCAGCCCATTTTTTATTGTTCTTTTATTTTGAGACAGGATCTTGCTAAGTATCCCAAGCTGGTCTCAAACTTGTAATTTTCCTCCTGCCTCAGCTGGGATTACACAGGGACACCACTGTGCCTGGCCCATTTTGAGCTATCTTGAAGAATCAGCTTTTCTGGTCCTCACTTTTCTAAGGCATTGTTATCATCAACTTACTTGAAGCGTCTCCTTGCATCTTCCCTAAATCTTTGGGAAGGCCCTATTACTAACCCCTTTTTACAGATGAGAAAATGGAGGCACAGAATGTCTGAGTCACTTGTTCACACCACACAGCCAGCCTGTAAGGAGCAGACAGGACTTGAACTTGGATCTGACCACCCTATGCCACAACTGTCATTTCTCCTGAAGAAATGGCAAAATGATGCTCATATCCCCATGACCCTTTCCATCTCTACAGTTCTGTAATTTGTTTACTATGTTGTTCAAGTAAATCTGTTTTCATTTTGTCATAAATATGTAGATTGACTTAACCAGAAAATTTGCTAGTACTTATGTCTTTAAGCTGTCAGCATGGATGTAAAGAAAATGAGACAGTAAATCTAAAACCCATTTAATATTTTATTTCATCTTGGTTTTAGACGTGTAGCAGTCAGGATATGAGGGAAAGCTTGAGATGTGCCTTCTGAGTTGGCTGCTACAGAAGGATCAGGGAATAGAAAAGGGTCTGGGATGAGAAAAAGTCACTCAGTGGTGACATGTTGCGACAGTTCAAAATCTTTGACCTGAACCCAGTTTATAGTCCAAAATGAGCTTCACATGTTACGTATTAAGCTGAAAACAGTTGCTCAGAGCATCCTCATTTGTGGTCAGAAAACAGGCTTGTATGGAGGCCTCAGTGGGACACCAAGAAAAAGAGACCCAACTGCCAACAATCAAAATTTGGAGACAGGTCAGCCTTACCGGAGGGAAACGAGTGGCCCTAAGAGGCTTCAGTGAGCTTGTTCCCCAAGGTCACAGCACTGGAGATCCTGACCAGCTCAAGCCCCAGCAACTGCCTGCTGGGGCTCAGTTCCATTTTATTTTTTATACTTTTATTGGTGCCTTGTAATTACACATATGTTATAGTGGGATTAAAATTGATCCTTTTCTTCTCCCCAATGTGCCTTAATGTAGTGAAAGTTTATAATGGATTTCACATTGGACCGCTGTTCAACTCTTCATTCCACAAGTGCCAAGCACACAACAGTTACTCTGTGGTTGGAGGAACAATCCTGAGCTCCTTATTAGAAATAATGAAGCTTTTTTTTAATATTTAAGAAAAGCATAATAATACAGTGATCAACACCATACCTGGAAAACTTTAAAGTTATCCCAGAAATGTATAGAACTCTCACATCAGATCATAAACTTCTTTACTTTCAATTCTCCTGTTATGTATTTTATTTATAGCATGGTTGTAGTTGTTTTATTTTTTCCAATCCACATGAACCATGGAGTCTGCCTTTTTTTTTTTTAATATGAAATGCATTGGAACCTATAACATATACTTAACAAAATTACCCGTGCATTTTCTGTGAATAGTACCCAGCTCTCTTTCCCTTCTCTTCTGACAAGAGTGCTATTGCTTGGAAAATCACCATTTCCCTTCACTTTGAGTGAAAACAGACAGGTTCTATAGGTTTCCTAAGGTGCAGTGTTCAGCTCATCTGATATGAGATCACGCTAAAGATGGTTGTGGCAATTTGTTTTCTCTTGTTATGAAATCACATACTGTCCCCAGAAATTCAGGCCACATTTTTAGAATCTTTTGTGTGCCTTTTATTATTATAAAGACACGAAAGCACCATTTTAGAATTCAAACAATAGAGAAGAGCATTAAAAAGAAAACTAGAATTGTCCCTTGATTTGTCATGGAATTTGGGAAAATGTTGTTTCGTTATTTCTCTTTTCTGTATCATTAATAAAATTTTTAAATATGCTTTGAAATCACCCATAATCTTACAGCTTAGAGTTTATTATTGATAATGTCCATCCATAATGTATCCATATTTTTAAAAGCTTACATCATGTTTCGTCAGTGATTTCTTTTAGCAGCTTATTCTGAATGTATTCCTTATACTGTACCTTCAGCTTTAAGCTTAATCAGACTTTTAAAGATAAAAGGATTGCATATTTGTTTAATTAAGATACACATAGATACATCTATCTCTTGGGTAAATGCATTGAAAAGGAAAAGGTTAAAAGAAGAGATTCTGATATAACTTACATGGGCCTTGGAGTTGTGAAACCTACTACAGTCTCTGATTTACCATAGTTTGATTTAATGGTTTCCAACTTTACAATGGTATGAAACTATATTTCAAATTTTGAATTTAGGATTTTTTTCCTGAGCTAATAATATGCAATCCAGTCCTTTCAGTGCTGTACTGGGCAGCGAGCCACCCTTAGTCAGTCATGAGATCAAGAGGGGACTGTGTTGCTAAAGCTGTGATGTTGGGTGGATTATGTGCATTAAATGTATTTTTAACTCAACCATATATATATATATATATATATTTTTTTTTTTTCGGTACTGGGGATTGAACTCAGGGGCATTCTACCTCCGAGCTATACCCTCAACCCTATTTTTTATTCTTTATTTTGAAACAGGGTCTCCCTAAGTTGTGGAGAGCCTCACTAGGTAGCTGAGGCTGGCCGCGAACCCAGATCCTCTGGTCTCAGCCTCCCAAATGCTGGAATTACAAGCGTGTGCTACCACGCCCAGCTTCAACTTGTGATGGGTTTATTGGGTTATATGCCCATCATAAGTACAGGAGCACTTGTAAATGTGTGTATGGTATCACACACGCGCACACACACACACACACACACACACATTCACATATACTATACTCTGTTACCTGTCCCTGCTTTATGTTTTCTAATTGCCCTTGTTATAACCTGACAGAATATTGAATTTTGTTTGCTTATTATCTCTTCTTCCTATCGACACCTATTACCCCCAAGTGGGGGAATGAGTATTTGTTTAGTTTTATCTACAGAACCTAGAACTGTGGCCGACACATAGTAGGTCCTCAGCAAGGGTTTGTGTGATAAGGATCTACATGGGCCATTTCCTGTCCAGCATTTTCTCAATTCTCCAGCTCCTCAGTCTGGCATCTGGGGCCAATTTGCTGATTTTTCTGCAGAGAAGCAGGAGGGGCTGACTTTGAGAGATGTTCTGGACAGTGCCAAGGTCTCCAGGAAATCAGAACAGAAGTCAAGGTCATCCAGCAGGGTGATAAGGAGTGGAATCCGGGAACTGACTTTCAGGGCCTAAGCTCCAGCTACAGTGGCTATAGTAGTCAGGCCATTTGTTGGTCTTGGCAGCTGGGAATGCTCAGTGATTTTTGAATCCACAAAGCTCTTAGAACAGGTCCTGGCACGTGGAATTGCTCTGATAGTGTAGGTGCTATAAAGGGAAATTAGGAAGCAAGGAGGCAAGAAGAGGACCCATTTATCAAATGCACTTGGACCTCAACAGCCAACTGCCCACCCCGTTTTACCCTCCCCATTCAATCTATCTCCTCTAGAAAAGTATCATTTGGTCTAGAGAGGGGAGATGGAGCATGTGTCCCCTGGAGGTGAGGGGAACTAACAAATGGGGAATGGAGATGATTTTCAGAGAGCAAATTGCCTGGTTAGAAAATTGGATCTCTGTGTTATAATGATAATTTGAGAACACTTCTCTGACTCCAAAAATGGGCTTATGGCCCATAGGATTATTCCCTCTTTTGTTTTGGATATGGTGAGGGTCCCATCTTGTGCCTAAACCCTACACACCTCTGGGTTCTGCCAAGCTTGGCCACATCTGGGGAAGTAATGGGTGAGGCCATAAGTCATCTACCTGTCCAGCTCCCTCCTGCAGTGCAAGGCTATGGCCTGATAACTAGCACAGTGCCTGTTGCAGGCCTAGTGCATGCAAAATGTTGAATGAATGAGTAGATAAATATATAGTACATTAAATTAAATGCATAGGCATTGAGTGTGTGTGTGTGTGTATACATATGTGCATATACATATGTGCATATATACATATGTGTATATGTGCATATCCTTTGGTTTTCATGGGAGATTGGTTCAGGGACCCCCCCCCCCCGCGACACACACACAATATACAAAAATCTTCAGATGCTCAAGTCCCTTATATATTTAAAATAGTATATATTTGTATATAACCTACCCACATCTTTCTATATACTTAAAAATATCTCTAAATGACTTGTAATATCTAATACTATGTAAATGCTCCACAAATAGTGGCTATACTGCCTTGTTTAGAAAATTATGGCAAGAAAAAAAGTCTATACATGTTCAGTACAGATGCAATAAATTTTTGTTAACATTCTGAATCTGCAGATGGGGAACCCACATATACAAAGAGCCATCTGCATGTGTGTATATATACACGTTTGCATGTGTGTGTGTGTATATGTGTGTTCATGAGTGTGTTGATGACTAAAATATATACTCCCTGAACACCACAAAGAATTGTTCTAAAGAATAAATTCCAGAAAGTATCCAAAATTGATTTGAAAAGGTGCAAATCTCTATACAACACAGAGTATTTGTTGTTATTGTCAGGTGTGGTCAAAGAAGGGTTATTAGAGGAGGTCATTAGGCCTTAAGCTGAACTTTGAAGGAAAGGTAAAGTTTGGCCAGGCAGAGAAAAGCCAGACTGGTGAAAGCAACAGAAAAGGTCAGGATATATACCTTAGGCAGTTCTTGATTTGGTATTTTATAAAATAAATAAAGACACTTTCCTCTTCTGCCAGCCTAGTAAAAATTCAGGGGCTATCTATTTCTGGTCACACTGAGTAGGAGATCCAGGCCTGTGGGGTCGGCCCCAGAGCCTGAGATCAGGGTGTTTAAACCACTGGTCATGCCTTCTATTGTAACTTGGTGAGAGCCACCAGGCACCCAGAGCTTTTGGGAGCCAGACCAGCTTTAGGAAATTCAACGCACTTATTACTGTGCTTCCACTCCTACTTTCTCCAGGAAGCAAACAAGAGTTTCACAAAACCTCACACCCCAGAGTTTTCTTCATAAAAATCTAACCCACATTATTATTACCTATATTCAGTTCATTTGTAAATAAAACACATACATTTACATGTTTGCATGTGCTTTCAGGAGGGGAATGTGGTTTCAAATCAGTTATCTATATTTTTGCAAGTTATTTTGATAATGATTGTTTTAATCAGCAGTGTTTTTATTCAATTCAGTACCCCCTGAGCTGGGCTTTACACTGTAAAGTAGCATCTCGGATTGGTGGGCACGACTTCCATCCAGCTTCCACTCCATTAAAGTGAGCTTCTATAAACAGACATCAATTACAACCAGTTTTAAGGGTTTTAAAATGTAATCCAACAGTGCTGCTTAGCTAAATGAATCCCAGGAAGTGATCTCCAGTGAATTAATAGAGCAGTGTGCAGACAAGTCGCTATGAGTCTGAGTTAATGACTGGAGAAGATCAAATTAATTACAAGTGTCTCCAAGGAGTTTCCAGGAAGAATTCTCCTTTATCAGTTAAAGTCCCTTTAACCCTTTGTGCCCAAAGTCCGAACATCTAATTGCTAAGCTTTTGAGTAATAACAGGAAAAGAAAGGCTGGTCTGCTTTTCTCCTTGGAAGTGCCAGTTTTCAGATGTATCAAAGCAGTTCACCCCACTGGGAAGGAAGAATCCCCCCAAAGACACTGTGGTTCACCCAGCCCTTTTTAAAGATTGGAATCCAGCTGGGCTTGTGTTTGAGCCATCAGCTGAATTCCCTTGGCAAAGATCCATGGGAGATTTTAATGACATTATTATAGTTAAGAGGTGCAAGAAAGACAACTTTAATTGGAGTTGGAAGATATCCTCATGAGTCTTCACTGACCAGGTTAAAGGGTTCAAGGTCATCAATGACATTATTTTGTGCCTCGAGGCTACAATACAGCCTGGGGATCTCTAATCCAAAAAATTAACATTCAAAATACTCTAACATCCAAAACTTTTTGAGTGCTGACATGACACCACAAAACAAAAATTCATCACCTGATCTCATGTAACAGGCTGCAGTTGAAAGGCAGGAACACCAAAAATATAGTGTAAAATTACCTTCTGTCTATGTGTATAAGGTATTTATAAAGCATAAATGAATCTCATGTTTGACCTGGATCCCATCCCCAAGATATCTCATTATATACTTGCAAATATTTCACAATCCAAAAAGCTCTGAAATCCAAAACACTTCTGGTCTCAACCATTGGGAATAGGGATACTCAACCTATGGTTCAACAAGCTGCCCTGTATTTTATTATTATCACCATCAAAAGTTAGTTGGCAGGTTCCAAGGGTGTTGTGCTTGCCTGAATAGCGTAACTCGAGAGCAAAGTGGCAGAAGTATGAGAAACTAGAGAGGCGAATTGATAATAAGAGGTGAATGGCAGAGTGTGAGGAAGATGGGAATGAGACGAGAACATACACAGCCAGGCACACACCAAATTACATCATGAGAAAAAATAAAGGGAATTCAGCTCCTATGCTCTCTGCTCTTCAAATGTACCAGTGTGATTTTTGTTAGATTTCACATCCTTCAAGCACCCCTTATGCTCAGTTGTTCATGAATTAATCCATATGTGTATTCAGTAAGTGCTCATTGAATGCTCTTCTGAGCAAAGCGCATATGGGACCCTGGGGAGGCAGCAGGAAGTCCCAAATCTGTCGCTTTCCATCGCATCTCTTGCAGAGGTCCAATTTGTGACCAGTCTCAGATAGAGGGAATCCTTAATAACATTCTAGAATTTGCATGATTTGGAAAAGATATTCCTCTGTAAAGTAATAAACCTAACTAGTAAGTAGTAGCTATTGACTTTTTGTTAAAATTTTAGCCTAACTGAGCACACATTATTAACCTTAATTATCTAGTTTGCTGACGCTTTGAATCCTCATGTTAGATTTTTTGTCAGCATTTAATTTATTCATAAAATGAGGTTTCCCCGATCAAGCCCTTTGTCTATCTGTCAGCCGTTAAATAAACAAGGTAAATTGTGCACATCTTTCTTGCGAATAAAGTTTGAATAGGAGTTATAGACTTTGATCCATAAAGAGTATCCTATAGCAAGGCTGGACTTCTCTTTAATATACTAATTCCAGAGGCACATTAGCTCTTGGTGACTTTCTCAATTTCGGCCTCTGAGATAACACACCATTTTTTATGTGTTGTCTGCATAGGGAGATGTGGCAACAGAGTGTGAAAGTCACAGAGTCACATGCCCAGATCCACTGATTTTGTTACTGCTGTAAAGTCCATCAAAGATAATGGAAAGTAGATAAAATAAAATCACATGGCCCATTCTGCGCCCACCTGAGATGGAGTTTCAGTGTGCAAACACTAATTGGTGTGGGTTTAGATCTGCCTGATGTTATCTTTATGAGTGCTCCGACTTGTGGGATGATCGTATGAAACACGTCCATGCAGTGGCTGACGCAGGCAGAAAGATGGAAGTAAGTTAAGTGCCGAGTCGAAAGGTGCTTGACTGTTAGTGGATGTTTTTAAGCAGAGAGAGAAAACCAACCGTTGTTAAGTTGCTCAAGCAGAAGGGCCATAGTGCACTCCAAGTGGCAGTGTTTAAAAGAGTTCTTTTGTCCCATTGTATTCCATCGAATAATAGGGCGAAAGACAGAGAAGCTAACTCACCAGGCCAGCCGTGCACAGCGAAGAATCACGCTGGTCCAGCAGGACTCTCGAATGTCCTACCAGACATTCACATTCATGAAAACCCTTTTAATGAAGATCTGATCTGAGAGCCTTAAGTCCACTTTGCATATAAGTCCAGGTAATTTTTTTATACAGAATGAATATATGTTGAATTTTCTAGGAATGCAATTATCATTGACACCAAAGGATGCCTGATCTTTGTTTTATTCAGATTTGCCACCGCATTTACCAAATGTTTTCACTGCTTTAAGAAATTCCCAGTGTTGCTGGTGGTATTTAAATTGCTAATCCTGTGCTCCTGTGTTGTTCTGATGAATAACTGTCATCTCACAGGATTCTACCTATAGGTACAAAAATCTGACGAGTTCACTATGACTTTCAGTAGAGTCATACCTGATCTTTTTACAGATGGAAATACATGCTATTTTATTATAAATTGTCTTCCTTTTATCTCTCCTTTATGTTATAGTTGAGGGAGTATATTGATTTTTAAAATTTTTTTTCTTTAGAAAGTATGTGTGTAGATAGGTTGTACTGTTTCAATTCAGGCTACTAAGGGAGCATTATAAAATATGTTACAAAGAAATGGGAGCAGGTGTGATGTGATTGAGAACTTCTGGCCCAGGGCTAGAGAAGGAAGGTCAAGTTCACACAAATGCCTTGTTCCTGTTGGGCCAGATGCGTGCCTGCTAGCCCCAGCACGAGGCTTATCTCATTCCAGAGCAATGTTGACCTTTCCCGGACCAGTCCTTCTAGTTCTAGATCATTATGTAGAAGAAGGCTTTGATTCCCTCTAGGTTCTCCTGGGCACCCTCCTTAGCCCTGTGACAGGCCCCCTGACAGATATGAATGGTCTGCCAGCCGGTAAGCCCAGACTGGATAGCCAGACCTCCAAGTGCAAGCTGTTCCCTTTAGTTCACCATCCACCCTCTCACCCTATCAGCAACTTGTAACTAGAACCATAGAATAGGACTTTCCAGATACCTCATTTCTAGTTGGAGCCAGGTGATGGTTGTCTAGCTTTTCTTTTCTTGAGGATCCCCCACCCCAAGCCTGTTGGAGCAAAGCCTGCTCGGGCTTTACATTCAGTTCCTGGTGCAAAACAGGAACTTGCAATGTACTCTTTTATATATTCTTTGCATGGAAAAATGTGGCAAGAGAGGGTGGGAGTCCTACAGTCAGGGGCGGCATTGACTGTATTTTCATTGCTTTTATAAAGTCCATCAAAAGTAGGTGGGTTACTTTGCAGCAGATCTTAAGAACTACTGGTTTTCTGGCTGCAGTGGCCAATGCCTATAATCGTACTCGGGAGGCTGATACAGGATGATCACAGGTTAAAGGCTGGCCTTAGCAACTTAGCAAGACTGTTTCAAATTTTTTAAAAAAGCTGATGGTGTAGCTTAGAGGTAGAATGTCCCTGGGTTCAATCCCCAGTACAATAAATAAATAAATAAATAAATAAATAAATAAATAAATATTCCATCAAGGATGAAACCGAAATAAAAAAAAATAATGCTATCTCTTTCCCAGATCACCAAACCTGAAATTTCAATGCCAAGACCAAGTCAAGACAAGCTCTCAATATTTCTCACACATGAGTTTTATCAGTATTATAGTTTAAACAATAATAATAAAGAAAGGGAATTTGGGGATATCTTACTGCTGTCTTTGTTCATTTCTCCCTGTCCTTCCTTTTATGGGAGACAGGGTTGCATCATGGTTAAGAGAATGAACAGAAGTTGCTGCTAATTCTAGTGGGAACACCCAGGACAAGTCATTTCCCCAAGGCTTGGTGCTCTCATGCCTGCCTTTAAGAATCATTCTGAGGATGATGGGAGAGTGCAGGCACCTACAATGCACCACGTGCCATCTTAGACACAAACTCACTTCATCCTCAAAACAGTCTTATTTTACAGGAAAGAAAACTGACACACAGAGAGGTTAAAGAACCTGCCAAGGTCCTGTAGATAATATGCAGTAGGATGAGGTTTAAAGCCAGGTCATTTGACTCCAGAGATCATGTTTTCAACCCATTTGCTATATTTTCTCAAGGAAATGTACTGAGTTAACAGTAGCTGTTATTACTGCTATTGCTATTTTCCTTCTAGGGGGTGGAGGGTAAGGGAAGGACACAGCCTTTTCAGATAATGAAGTGTGAGTGGGGCTTTAGCAGTATGCACAGTCTAGGCCTGAATCTTGTCTGGGTAGTAAATTAAGTTACAATGTAATGTCCATGCTTTTGGGTCACTATAAGGAATAGAGGATCACGCAAAACTCCCTAGTGTCACTCTAACTTCATTTTCCTATCAAATGTAGAATAAGAGTGACTCTTAGTTTAGAGAGTCAAAGCACCAGTATTCTGGTCCCAACTATATCACTTCAGGTGAGCTAGTTAACTTCTCTGAGACTTACCAGACTTACTTCCATGAGCCTCATGAGGCTATTTTATCTCATTGTTCTCCTTGCTGAACCTTGAGGATTCTGAGATTCTCTTTCAGACACCTGGGTCTGAAAGACACCATAATGTGCCCCACAGACCCCACAGAACACCGAGCAATCCTTCTCCAGCTGGGGGCCAGTATTGCCCCAAGACCACTTGAGTTGGACAACTATAACCAGTGGGTCAAACTCAGCCCACCACCTTTTTTTTGTTTGTTTGTGTTTTTTTGGTACTAAGGATTGTACCCAAGGCACTGTACAATTGAGCTTTGTGTGTGTGTGTGTGTGTGTGTGTGTGTGTGTGGTACTGGGGATTGAACTCAGGGGCATTCTACCTCCGAGATATACCCCCAGCCCTATTTTTTATTCTTTATTTTGAAACAGGGTCTCACTAAGTTGCGGCGTGCCTCACTAGGTAGCTGAGGCTGGTGGCAAACCTGGATCCTCCGGTCTCAGCCTCCCAAATGCTGGGATTACAAGCGTGAGCCACCATGCCCTGCTACAACTGAGCTTTTTATTTATTCATTTTTTAAAATTTGAGACAGGGTCTAGCTAAGTTGTCAACCCTGGCTCAAATTTGCAATTCTTCTGCTTCAGACTCCTGGATAGCTGGGATTACAGCCCTGTGTTACTAGGTACAGCTTTTTTTAAAATTTTTCTTTTTGATAGTTAAAAAAATCAAAAGGAAAATAATCTTTCATAACACATAAAAATGACATGGAATTCAGATTTCAGTGACCATAAATAAAGTTTTATTGGAACCCAGCCTTGCTCATTCATGTAGATATTGTCTGTAGTGGCTCTTGCACTCCACAGCCGAGTGGAATAGATTCAACAGTGGCCATATATGTTGCTTCACAGAAGTTTGCTGACCCTGGATTTAAATGAAGAGCAAGAGGAAATTTTTTCTAGGTTGGCATTGTTTTTAATTCTTTTTTACAAAGGAAACTCAGGTACTGTCCCATGTTCAATCAGAGAAACAAATAACCCCTTTGACCAGGCAATAGTCCCTATAGTCAAGAAATTACAGGATGCCCAAGGCCTGGCACTGCGCCTGTAAAAGTGGCTTGGGCAGCTGTGTGAGCCATAGGGAGCGGCCAATTATCGCAGCAGCATGAACTTTGCAAAATTCCCCTCTCGTAGCTCAGGAGATCTGCTCCATGTGCCACAACTTTCTATCAGTAGCACTCCTAAATGCTCATTTTCCAACATTATCTCTGCCAGGAGGGATAATTTGCTGTAATGTGGGGGTGAGACATCCAGGAGCAGTTCAACCAGTCATTTGATTGCTTTTCTTTTCTTTTTTTTTTTTTTTTTTTTTTTTTTTAACTAAAATATCCTGGGAATGGAAATGTTTTCAGAAAAAAACAATTTGCTGTAGAAGGAAATAAAATACAGGAGGTCTAATTATTTCTGACTGAGTAGGAGGCTGGGTAGCATTGAATCCATAAGGTTAAAAAGAGAATGAAGAACTGGTGTGTGTGTGTGTGTGTGTGTGTGTGTGTGTGTGTGTGTGTGTGTGTGTGTGTGTTGTTAAATCAGTTTATGAAAAAGTTAGTAGTTCTGGAAAACATTTGGGTGATAGATTTGGAGATAAATTTAAATAGTGTGATGGCTACATAGAAAATTGGAGAGAAAGTTTTAGGGATAACCTAGGGTGATAGGGAAGAAGCTATTCTGTGGTTGTTAAGCAAACACAGTATGTAGTGGCTTCTCACAGAGAGATGAATCATAAGTACCAAGTAGAAATTTGTTAGGAACTGGTATGTTTATATCCTCCCAACTATGGCAGCCGCAGAGTCCATTATGGTTTAGCTAGTGGAGTCAACAGGCCAGCATCGTCCAGCCTCCTCCCTCTGGGCCAGGGCTCCCTCTTGTCTGCCTTCCCTACCACACTGGATGTCTTTGGAAACCAGGATCATGTTTTATTTCTCAGTGAACCCAAGAATTGTTCTTGGGACTGGAGTCATAATAGTGACCTAATAAGTAAGTGTTTTCTGAACAAAATCAGATAACTAGTTAGCTCTGCTTTGGGGAAGGAGACAATATTTGTGTTGAGTTTGGAGCACTCTGGAAATAAATATGCTAAGTATTACAGCACTAAGCTTTCTTTAAACTTAAGTTTCACCATTGAGTTCCTCATACATTTGCTAAATTTTTGATCCACAATTATATATTTATAGAAAGGGTTTTTTTTTTTTTATGAAGAAAAGGCACCATTATTCCTTAAATAACAGTGATTTATCCAAGGACAGTGTAACTCTCCTTCCCCCAATTATTCCCTTCTTCAAGAAATAGGAGAGGATTTAGCACTCAGATTATATTTATTGAACAAGCAGTAAGTCAACTCTAGTTAAACAACATGTGGTAAGAAAGTTAAATCCACTGTTCTCTTTCCACAGTTCCTTGATACAGAGGATGAAATATGTCTTCAAACAAACTATAAACATTTTAGAGAATGAAAGACCAGGAAATGATGGGGGATAGTATGTGAATTTGACACTTTGTAAGGCACTAACCAAAAAACCCTGAAGTATTAACTTGGGCAAGTTAGAGATAAGAGAATAAAAAGAAGTCTCAAGTCTCCCCTAAAGAAGAAATTGGGGAAAGTGGGGACTAATTCTACCCTTCTCTTCACCCCTATCCCAGGATGAGCTAGACTTTGTGACTTGCTCCCAAAGAACAGAGTATGGAAAAGGGAAAATGCTTTACAGTGAAGGAACCTGGCAAACACTACTCTAGCCAAGTATGGAAGGTTAATATCACCAGTAATGCCCTGTGGGTGCTCTCTATCTTCTGATACAATGTGGAGAGAAGAACTCTTCATCTCTGTGGCATTCTTTCTAAAAACCTTTAACCGTGTTGGTCAAGCTAACAACACCAGGCAAACCTAGATTGGGGGACATCCCATGGGGAAACCTGGCTGGTGAAGAAAAACATGGAAAAACTGAGAAATTGTCATAGACCAGAGGAAAAGTAGGGAGACATGACAACTAAATACCACATAGTATACCAGAAAGTAGAAAGAGGACACTGGTAAAAGACAAAATAGAAATCTGGTAAAAAAAATTATAATAATAATAAAAAAGTCTAGTGTTTACAAGGAAGGAAGCAAGGCAGTAACCAGAAAGAGTATATGCTAGCTACTTCTCTCCTTTGTTTGTCCCAGTAGATTATACTTGTCAATAACTTTCTCAATGAAACATATCAGCTACTTCAGAAAACTAAAAGATGACTCCAGTTTAGAAAGTCAGTGTTGGCAATGAAATTATAGTAATAAAGAATGAAAAAAATGTAAATGAGTTAAAGATCATACAGTTAAAATACTTTTGGGAATAAACTTGTAAAGGTAAAAAGAAAAATATAAATAATAACCATATGAGTATGATGACTTTGGATGTTTACTCCCAACAAATTTACTTTACTTAACAAAACAGCCATATTTTTAAAATGTGGGGACCCCCTCACTTCAACGTCAAACTTCTCACCAAAATATTTATTGTTGCCCACTAGCATTTAATTTGAGCCAGCCATATATAAAATTCTTTTTCAAAACATAGCCAGCAGCATTGTGCTATGGGAGAAACTGTCTTTCAATTGGAAAAACAATAAGAGTTAAGAAACAGTACAATTTCAGGTAAACAGAAGTAGATAGCAACTTCTCTGCTTTTTCAAATCCCCTAGCTAACAGATCAACATAATCAGAAAACACATGTTATTGAGTCTCCAAGCACCAGGGTCTAGACTTCAGCCCTGGGGAACAGGAAGCGGATAGGACCTCAGAAGCTTTGCCATCATCAACCCTTTCTGAGCAGGGATAGACCCAGGGGAAGCAAAAAGGCTGGTGCCCTGGTTAACTTTCCCTCCACAAACTTTCTTCAGTGTGGACACAAAGGTGGCTGGAAGAAATTCCCCTGGGAATCTGCTGAAGAAGCCAAGCTACCTTATAGGGCAGAGTGGGGACTCTGGATGAGGAGCAGCTCCTCTAGCTCCACAATACAAGAAAAACTCTGGACAAAGCAGAGAGTATTTCAGAAATGCTCTTGAGACGTGAGCTGTGGGACACCTCAGCATTCCAGGATGACCAGAAACTGGAAGCGAGCCTCTCCTAGAGATTTGGGCAAAGACCAATGTGTGTGGTCACCTTCTGTCTGGAGCTGGGGTGAGGGAAGTACACTTACATGATTTGCTCAATCTCTTTGTGGTCAGACAGAATCTTCATGGCCTAGGTTGCAATATTCTTCCACTCTGTTTTATACAGGGAGCTGCATCGAGGGTGTAAGTGGGTTCTGATTTGGATTCAAGATCCTTCTCATAAGTGTGACTAGACAGCAGGTAGCCCAATCTGAACACTCAACTTGTGCTTGCCCCACTCTTGCAGGCTCCACATCCCCCACGAATGTCTAAGGCCTGTCTTCCTCTGTTTTGTGTTGCTGTAACAGATTACCATAGACTGGATAATTTATAAAGAAAACAAGTTTATTTTCCACAGTTCTGGAGGCCAGGAAGTCCATATCAAAGTACTAGTAGCTGGTAAGGGGTTTTTGCTGCATTGTTCCAATGCAGAAGGTGAGAGGGTTAAAAAGAGAGAGAGAGAGAACAAGAGATCAAGCTCCCAGCCATAAGTCCTTTTAAAATCAGTTTTAATTCACTCCTTAGAGCCTTCATAACCTAAACACCTGCCACTGGGTCCCACCTCTCAACACTGTTGTATTGAGGATTAAGTTTCCAACACATGAACTTTGAAGATACATTTAAAGCATAGCAGGGCCTTTCTTTCTGGTTACTGATAATCCTTTGATTGTCTGCCTCAGGAATACCCTTTACCCAATGGCCTCACATTTGTGCCCTTCCTCCATGCCAATATCCAGGGAGCTAGACAGGAAAAATGGAATACATACTTGTCATCATGTCCACCTGCAACTCAGCTGAGAAATGTTTTTGTACATTGCATCTTGCCCTGTTCCCTGTTTTAGTCAAGGAATCCCCTCCTTCCACAGATCCTTCAGGCCAGAGGACTGAGACTCAAACTTTCTTCTTCCTCATCACCAGTCATTTCCAATCCTGTGACTGCCTAGACTCTAGATTCTGTCTCTGAAATAACACCCAAATTCTTTTCCTGTTCCTAACCCCACTCTTAGTTCTAATCCTTGATTGACTGATTTAGTGTGGTGCTGGGGATTGAACTCAGGGGCATTCTACCTCTGAGCTCCAGCTCCAGTCCTATTTTATTTTTTTTATTTTGAAACAAGTTGATGGGGCTGGCTTCAAACCTGTGATGCTTCCATTTCAGCCTCCCAAGTACTGAGATTACAGGCATGCACCACTGTACCCAGCTCCAATCTTTGTTTCTAACTGGGATTAAGACTGTGCAGCTTCTTTGTTTCTCCCCTTGGCTCTAGTCTCTTCCAGTTCTCTAGGGTGACATAAACAGTCATTTGGATTCAGCTCTTGTTGCCCATTCCAATCTTACCTCCTGGGCCTCTTGGCTATGCATCCTGTACTCTAGTCACTTAGAACTTCTCAATTGCAGAATTCTCTACCTTCACATCACCCTGGAATGCACTCCTTCTCCACCCAGCAAATTTTACTCGTGTTCTGAACCCAAAGCAGATGCCATCACCTAATCTTCCTAGATACAACCTGCCTGGGTAGGGGTGGGTGGGTTGCCATGATGCAAGTATGACTTTCTTTTCTGTTCTTAGTTTTCTGAGCCTCACTTTCTGCATGTATAAAGTAGGAGGAAAAATAGCATCTAACTTATAGGATAGTTGTAGAAATGAAATTAAGTAGTGCTTTGGTTCTCGGGCTGCCATAGCAAAGTATCACAAATTAGGTGGCTTAAAAATAGCATTTTATTGACTCATAGTTCTGGATGCTTGGAGTCCAAAGTCAAGGCATGGGCAGGACCAAGCTCCCGCTGAATCCTGGGGAGGTATCCTTCTTTGCCTCTTGCTAGTTTTAGTGGTTTGCCAGCAATCTTTGGCATTCCAATCCTTCATCTTCACACAACTGTCTTCCTTCAGTATGTGTCTGTCTGTGTCCACATTTTCACTTTTATCAGGTTAACTAGTTTATACTGGATTATGACCACCCCCTACCCCATTTTACTGGATTATCTATGTCAAGACACTCTTTTTAAGTAAAGTCATTTTCTGAGGTACTGATGGTCAGAGCTTTAACACATCTTCCTGGGAGAATTTAATTCAACTCATCATAAATAACAAGTGAGAAGTTTTGGTACATGCTGAGCCACACTTCCCCACAGTGTGTAAGCCTGGGCTAGCCCACTCTACCCTCACACACAATGCTGGGTCCAACAGGTTATCAGAGGTGTGCTGGATTCTAACTATTGGTGCTGATTCCTTTCCCTCCCTCTCCCAAGCATTCACATCTGACCTTGTTGGAACCCCAGAATCTATGCCCGAGGACAAAGATTCAAATGGACCATGTCTCTGGAAGTGACTCTCCTTTCAATTGCTCCTGAAAATTGCTGAAGGGGCAATTACAGCTGTGTGTTGATAATGGAAATGATTATGACTACTTTCTAAAATTATGTATTTGATATGTACCTCATAGGTAATTTAAGGGTACAGTGAACTGGGATACGTGAGTTCTTTAACTGAAATCTCACACTCAGTAATTGTGCAGCATAATGGAAGAAGAAAATGGATGCAACCAAGATAATGCATAACACAACCAAGAGAATATAAGTTAACACACCAATTGCACTGTGATTTCCTGAGGAGTAATCCCTGAATGAAGACATTTTCTCCCTACAAAGTGATCATCACACACCATTTTTGCAGGGGAAGGGGCTCCTATTTTTTTTTTAATTTTTAGAATTTTCAAATGGAAAATACCAGGGAAATAAGCAGAGAATATAAGACCTATGAAACTAAATTCACTTACAAATCATGACTTTCTTATCTATGTAGATTCTTCCATCTACTCTGGTAATATATACATGAAAGTTACCATTTTAACCATGTCTAATTGTGCATTTTAGAGGCACTGGGTAATTCATACTGATAAGCAACCACCAGCTCTACTAGCTCCAGAACTTTTTCATCATCCCAAACTGAATTTCTGTATTCATTAAACACAAAACCCCATATGTCCATCTCTATATTCATTAAACAACAACCAAAAAAACATTTCCCACCCCTAGCACCTACATACTGCCATTATACTTTGGGTCTCTATATATTTGATTTCTCTAGGCACTTTGTGATGGAATCATACATTGTTTGTCCTTCTGAGACTGGCTTATTTCATTTAAGTTTTATCCATGTTGTAGTATGGACAGCATTTCTTTTCTACTGTATCATATACCACATTTTGTTTATATGCAGATTGATAATTGGATTGTTTCTAACTTTTAGTTGTTGAGCAAACCATGAGTTTTCAAACTTACTCTAATTTAACTCATTCCAAAACCCATAGATTTCACTCACAGAACATGGCCCTATTTCTGGATAACTTAGCCAAAAAGACACTTAACTCGTTTTCCTCCCTAGTGTCTTAAAAACTTAACATCTAAACCCTCTCCAAATGTGAGGCATATATTATTGTTGCAACTATTGCAGATGAAATCACAAAAGCTTAGAGCAGTTAAATGACTTGCCCAAGCACATATCTAGTAAGAAATAAAACCAGGGAACAAATCCTATCTGTCTTTCCCCTAGTCTGAGACTTTTCCCTACACCAGCCAAGCCCTACATGTCTCAAAATCCTGCCATGGCAAGAAGCAAGAGATTCCTTTGCAAAGGAGACTTCATAGTGAAATAAATGTTCCTGACATATACATGATTAAAATAGATCCTTAGAATGTGTGCTGTGGAATTGGTTGACTCCACTGAACACATCCCAGGCTTGGCTGGTGTAACTCTGTATGTATAAATACATGTTGTAGCCCCAACTCTTCACAGTGGGAAGCAAATTTACAAGGGGGAGACCCAATAAGCTCCTGTGAGCTCTGGGCTTTCTGTGGGTTTTGCAGCTGTGGGGGCAGCTGCTCACAAGATAAAGGAATCTGGCAGGGTCTAAAAAGACTGCCAGGCTCACCCGTATTTTCTCCAATGAATGTGCTGTAGGAAATTTCTGCTGACAGGTTATTATGACTGCTTTAACGTACATATGGCCGGCTGTCTGGAAAACAGTTCAAATTATGAATTGTTCATAAATATACTGACATACTTGGCAACAGCACATTGTAGCACCAAACATTTAATTTGATCTTTGTTTCTTAAAAATAGCAATATCAGCTTCTGAGTGGAAGTAAGATACGATATCCTTTGGGGAAATACACATCTCCTTTCTGTGTTGTAGCTTTCAAATACCTTCTGTTTGGGATTTTAATATATTTGACATTAAAATCATAACAGGTTCAAGTTGTTCCATGCCATTCAAAGAATAAGAAATGGCTTTTATTTTCCCTAAATTAAGGTAACTTCAGGCAAGGTTGGTAGGAATACATTAGCCATTTCCGCAGCTGTCTTCTCCTCCTCTGACTAGGTGAGATCCCTGGGTATATGCAGCCTCCAACACCAAGGATGGACCAGCTGGTCTAGGTGGCCATTATTTCTCAAAGGCCAGCCTGTGGGGTCTGTTGAAAGGCTGGAAGCTTCCCTCTTCTGTGGGCCAAGTTGAGCAATGGGAATCTCCACACAGTTCTTGATCCCATGGTGTACAGCCCTCATGGGTGGGATAGAGCAATACCCCATCTCACAGAGAAGGAAAACAGGGTTGTTCTAGTGGCTTACCTTGGTCATATAGAAAGTGACAAAGCCTGGATTTCACCCCTAGGCATTCAGATCCCAAATCAACATTTTTTTTATTTCCAACTGGTAGTGGCCCTAACTGTCGGATTTTTCCTGCTACAAGGATTGTAACTCTTCTTCTGCCTCCTGTAATGCCCGCCCCCCTTACTGAAGGTAACATATTTCCCACAGAAATCTTTGATGCCACAGTTTGTTCTGTGTTCGATGCATGGATTGACAAAAGGACAGGTGTTTTTTAACATTACCACCGAAAGCCTAGGATGTATGGCCACCAGACCCATCTTACCTGGTGTATTGGTCACCCATAGTTTCATGACTAACTGACTCAATACCAAAAAGGCCGTTTGAACATGTGATTTGTTTCTATAACCAGTAGCAAAAGGTCATAAAGTGCTACTTGGGAATATAAGCAGAGTTGCCAACTTATTTTGAAAACTGATATTTGTGTGTAGTCCAATGGCTACCAGTATTTCTAAAACTTGAATGTCAAATGTATGGATCTTAATATTTTCGAAAAGTAAAATACCCCCAGATTAAGAAATCTTTTGCTTCTTGAGATGGTGGAATGTTTTAAAATATTGTTTTCAAATTCTTGTTAGTTAGATTTTGTATATTTATCTAAATATTTAAAATATAATAATATCTATATACTAATACAAATATTTAAAATATAAATATATCAATATATAATATAAATATATTTAAAATATTTCTGTGTTTATATAAATAATATATTATTTATGTCACATATTAATATTGTATAAGCATTAATAATATTAATATATTTAAGTAAATATAAATTATATGTACTTGTATTATATGAATATGAGTTGCTATATATTATAACATAAATATATAATCTAACATGATATATATATACATTATACATATATAATGTGTTTATATTATATACACATATGTGTGTGTATATATATATATATCAATCAAAGAGGAAAAAATCTGAAATTATATGAACTATTGTAACAGAACTGGCCTTGGCTCCTGCATGAGATGCTGAAGTTTGGCAACACCATCCAAGCAACTCCCTGCTCCCCTCTGGGTTGGCATCTCAGGCCTCCTTATTCTCAGTGTTTTCCTCCCTGTCCTCAGATCCAAACCTATTTTCAGGAATGCATATAATCTCAGCATTGACTCCCTCAGGGAAAGAAGCATGTGGCTCTATATTCCCAACTACTCCCAGCACCAGGTCCATGTGGATTCTTGATAAATGTTGACTGATGGGAGTGGATTATGAATAAATGAGTGAACGAGGCCTTCCTCCCACCAGCATTTATTCTTGAAGCCATCACTACTATTGACTCTGCAGCTTTTCTCTCTGCAAAGGAACTTTAGCCCTCAGAGAGCCATTGAAAGAGTCACATGGAGCAGGGAAATGGGGAGGGAAACTGAAATCATGATTTACAGGGACTCAGATCTATCCTGCTTAGACACCTGAGCTACCACGCAGGCCAAGGAGTATGGTTTATAAGGAGAAAACATCCTGACTCAGTAATGAGTCTAAAATAATTTAATTACTTACTGTCACTGTTTTAGTATCATAGTATAGTTTAATATTACCCTCAAAGTAAAGAAAAAATCCAACAGGACTATGCAAACACACAGGTGGTATTTACTTTCTGTAAAATGGAATGTCTTCCCAAATATGCCCAACCATCTCTCCAATGCAGTCTTCTTCCAGTCTCTCTTTGAGCATTCCTGGTGATGGCAGTTTATTATTTGGGGCAGGTCGGAGAGTTAGGAAGTTCTCATTTAGATTACTCTAAAATGTGTCTGAAATCTGCTCATTGGCTCTAACTCATCTGTCAATATCAGCATTTTCCAAAGTGTGTCCTGAGTATGCTAATTAGTTTTATAGGGATGTGAGGAGGTAACGTTTTTTTAAAGGAAGACAGTTTGTGGTCAAATAACAACGAAATTTCTAACTTAAAAATTGTCAAGCTAGGCATGATGTTGCATGCCTGTAATCCCAGTATTTGGGAGGCTGAGACAGGAGGATCACAGGTTTAAGGCCAGCCTCAGCATTTAATGAGACCCTGTTTCAAAAATAAAAAAGTGCTTAGGGTTTAGGTCAAAGATAGATTGCCCCTGGGTTCAATCCAAAAGAAAAAAGAAAAAATTGTCAAGCCAGCCTGCTAGCTGGGGGACTTCTCAGAGCTTTAGGAGTCTAACAGATGCTGTGAATCTCTACGAGGAATGGACACAAAGCATGCTTGGGCATCACCTTTTCCCTATAGAAATATCGACCAATAGTAATAGCCCAATAAGCAATGTTTGCAAGTAGTTATCTAAATACACATAAAATAAATCTACTTCACATAACAGCTCTTCAAATAGCTGAAGAAAATTAGAAGAAAGATAAGTTCTAAATCCAAGCTAAATTATCTTGGTATTCTAAAGGGTTGTGCCTGTTCTCTTTTTTAGACCTCCTCAACATCCCAGTTCTTCTCCCTAGACTCTCCTTTTGGTGTGCTATGCCTCCTCCAATGCACAGCATGTTAAAGCTGAGTTCTTGATCTGTAGCTGCTACTGGATGTGTTATTCATTCTTCCTGTGCCTTGGATTCCTCATCTGAAAATGAAGAATTTCATCATCCACACACCTCACTAAGTTGTTTTAAAAATTAAATATGATAATATATGTGAAGTGCTACTATGTAAGTGTTAGCTATGAGATTGCTTTTTCTAACTTCTTTTCTTCTTAGGGTCTATTTTCTCTTACATATGCTTAGTCTTGCCTTTTACATTCAGATTCCAGAAGACACACATAGAGAAAGATATTGGATCAATCATCCAATAATCTAGCATTTACCTGTCCCTGGTCATTCTTTGATTCTAGGATGTTTGTTGCTCCAAGATCACCTGGAAGCAGGTTAGAAATAGAGAATCTCAGGCCCTAGCCCAGAGCCATGAATCAGAACCTGAGTGTTCCTGAGATCTCTGGGTGACTCATGGGCACATGATTTAAGAAACACCAGCCTAGAGGGAACACAAAACACCCAGTCCAGGGTTCTGCATACAGAAAGGCTCCATGGAACCTTCTATCATTAGTACTTATTAATTGAACCTGTTAGTAAGATGGGCATGGTGGCACATAGCTGTAATCCCAGCAATCCCACAGCAATTTAGCAAGACACTGTTTCAAAAATAAAATAATAAAAAGGGGTGTAGTTCAGAGAGAGAATGTCCCTGGGTTCAAACCCCAGTATCAAAAAATAAGAAATAAATCTATTATTAAGGAATATGGCTGATTGGGAAATTTTGGACTCAAAGGCATGCAAGAAGCAGATGGGAAGAGCTTGCTTCCTAGCATTTACCACAATCTGCCTAAATAAGATAAAGAGCATATACAATATAAACACTGAAAGGTAGTTAAAGGCCCAGTGTTTAAATATCCTCTCCTTTTAATCTTTGAATTTTAATTAAAGCTTTAAATTGTGAGATAATGCCAATAATTAAGTGGACTGTTTATTATCAGCTGTTATAAGATGTAGTATCAAGACCTTCATCTTTGCATTGCAACAGAGCTGAGTTCAAAGCTTACTCTGCCTCTTACTAGCTCTGTGATACTGGGAAAATTGCCTCACCTCTTGAGCTTCAATGTCCTCAGTTATAAAAAGGCATAGTAATGCCTGTCACATAGGGAAAAGAAAGATAAACTAATATGCATATAGAGTTTCTAGCATTGTGACTCACAATTAGCAGACACTTAACAAATATCAGCTTCTTCAGCTCATACTAACTTTCTTTTCTTAAAAACATGCTGATGGGAATAATCGGAATGCTAATTTTTAGCATTAGATATTGTATTAGTACACTTTCTGTTGCCATAACAAAATATCTGAGGCCATGTACTGCATAATGAAAAAAGATCTATTTAGTTCATAGTTTTAAAGACTGAAAGTCCAAGATCGATCATCTTTATCTTTTCATCCCCTGCTGAGGGTTACCCTGGCTGTGTCACAACATGGCAGAGAAGTGGAGTAAAAAAATGACTAAGTGAATCTGGGAATGGTGGCACATGCCTGTAATCTCAGTACTTGGGAGGCTGAGACAGTAGGACCTCAGGTTCCAGGCCAACCTCAGCAACTTAGTGAGACTCTTAGCAACATAGCGAGACCCTGTTTCAAAATAATAAGTGAGTAAATAAATAAATAAATAAATGTTGGGGTGTGGTTCAGAGGTGGAATACCCTTGAGTTCAATACCCAGTACCAAAAAAAAAAAAAAATGGCTGTATGTCAAAGGTACCAAGTACATAGCATAGCCTCACTTTAAAATGCCTCATTTTATAACAACTCACTCTCAGAAGTTATTCACTCTAAGAGACCAGCTTTAATCCTTTCCAAGGGTGACGCTCCCCTATGACTTAACCATCCCCTACTAGGCCCCAATTTTACAGGTTCAACATTGCCACACTGGAAATCACATTTCCAGTATATGAACCCTTGGGGCATATGCTCAAATCGTATCCATACCATATCAAATATATAACCACCTGATTCATTGGTGAGCAAGCCCATCAATGAAGCGTAGATCATGCACCATCTGTGCTAGAGTGCCTGCTCTGATTGTAGTGACAAAAGGGACAAGTTTTCAGTTCATTCTCCAATTACTGATATGATGAAAAAGCAATTGAATCAACATATTGTGTGGATGCTGGCAACACCAGATACTCCATCAAATCACAGTCTCTGGAACATGTAAAATGCTCCATCAGTGTTGGTTCGTGAAACTTGTAGTTAAAAATAGCCTTGGAGGACATCTAGTCCAAGTCTCCATCCAATTTCAGTCTCCCTCTGTACTAGGTACTCATCTAGCCTCTTCTCATATTACTCCAGCAGTGGGTACTCAGTGAGTCTCAGGATAGCATATTTCATCCTTATAATCAAATTTTTCAGTCCTTATCTTTATTTCGGGCTCAAAGCCTATCTTCCTGCAGCTTCCAAATGTGGTCCCTGATCTTGCCCTAAACGAAAGCCACACTAATTAAATATATTCCTTTTTTTCAGGGGAACATCTTAAAAGATGTTGAGCCAGCACACATTTCTCCCTTCTCTACTCATTCTCCACCCTCCCCCAGCCCTTTCACCTTGGTTTCTTCTTCTTCATTTGTGCCTCTGGTAGGCACCAGTAACAGCTCTGCCTGGCCACAGGTCCTACTACTTCTGTACACAGACCACACTCACACAGGAACACTGGAAACTGGACAGCAAGGCCCAAAAGTGCTGGTGTATCCTTGATGTAGACTCTATTCCAGCCATAAAACCTCCCGCCATATGAGCTTCTGATAGCCAAGTCAATTTTTTGGGTTACAGACAACCAAAATCTTTTGTTTGTGTCATATACATTGTTAAACCAAGTTTTCCTGATCTTATAGTTGTACAATTGTTTTATTTTATTTTACCTAAAAGTAGGACTTCACATTTTTTTCCATGGATGCTCACATTAAAAAGTGTCAAACTCTTTTAGCACTTTGATCCAATTGTGAAGAATGTCAGTTGTTGTCTTCACTCAAAGGACTGTCAGTCATTTGCTTCCTGGTTGTTTGCAATTCTAGTGTGACTGCTAGTCATTCAACATCAAAATGGTCTTTTAAAAGAATATGCATATAGTCAGTGTTTAACAGTTTTTGTCAATAATCTGAGTTTATGGCTTGAAATAGTTGGCCGTAGTTGTGATAGTCCATTAGAACAAATGTCTTAGCCTCACGGTGTAGAATCTAGGCCATTTATAGTCAGAGACGTTGCACTTCCATTACTATTTGTAGTTCAAGGCAAGCCTCATGGGGCCTATTATGTCATCTCTGGGCTGTTCCTCTTGCATTTGCTGTCAGTAGCGTGAACTGTGCTGCTGTTGAGTTGCTGCACTTAACAATAAGGACTCAAGCTTCAGTACTCACCACCAAAAAGTCCCAGTGGTGCTTACAAAAGAATAGGCATAGAGCCAAGCACTGTGGCACGTGCCTATAATCCCAGTATTTGGGAGGCTGAGACAGGAGGATCACAGATACTCCAGGCCAGCCTCATCAACAAAAGAATAGACGTAGGATTTAAAGTAACAACACATAAAACCATTTATTCTATTAAAAATTATAAAATACAAATCAGAGAAAGATACAACTTAAGGGAAATTATATTGTTCACTGTTAACACGTCAAGTTTATTTCTGCTCCTTTCTTGCAAACATGGGCTGTGGGTCTTTTATTTTCATTTCCTAATTTTAGTTGGTCAGCTTCCTCTTTCCTATCCATCTTTTTGCTCATTGGAGAACTGTCTGCACTGTTCTTCACAACTCTGGTCCCCAGAGCCACCCAGCCCATTTCAGAGTCCAATTCTCACCCCAGGATCTAGTTCCTCTGTGAGGCAGTTTCTCCACCACGCCACTCTCTGTACATACTTTGTTCTTGAAGATTTTCACTCCTGTGTCCCAGATTCTTAAAACTGCTGTGTCATGTCTAGAGATGTACTAATGACAGTTACAAATGCTTGTAGAGAAGACCAGATGATTGGCCCAAATAATGTCACTGCTGTAGAAAAAATTCTAATTTAGATTTATCAATCCACTTCGGCCCAGGACTCTCTATTAACACTCTTTAGAGAAAAAGAGAAAAAACAGCACAGGGATATAAAGTAAGAAACAATCCTTGCTTAATGTTTAAATGTCAAGCTGCTATCTAGCTGTGGATATAAATTTGTATTTCACAAGTTCCCTCTTTTAGCTAATAACTTATAGCATTTGGCAGATCTACGCTCAAAAATTCACAAATTAATTCTCATCTAATGAATCATCACTCTCTTTCACTTGAGGATAATTAAACATGAGCTAATTAAATGAGTCTTTTGGAGATGGAATTGTTTGATAGTATTAACCTACGTTTGACCTGCCGTGGATGACGTGTAAAGACACTCAGCAAAATCAATGCATTATTTTAGGTGTTATGTTATGCCATTGTGGCCCACTGTAATTATAAGAGGAGTTTTTTTTCTTTATTTGCAACACATAATTTTAGATGGCTTCCAGATATTGCACCTCATTGTTTCCCCTTTATGAGATGCAAAGATATTGCCACCATCCAATTACATTGGCTAGCAACCTTTACACCGGCTATGATTTAATTACTTTTTTGTTCACCCAAACGTTTATACCTTGCTTGCGTTTTCAAATCATTCTCACTCTGGTGGCAATTTCCCAGTGTGGCTGTGGGAGAAAATGGCCTTTGAAATGGTGCTTTCTCTGTAGTGCTTAAGAAAGGAAGGCAGCGCATGAAGAAGAACCTCAGAAGATGAGGGCCAGGCTTGAAGCATGATTTCATTAATACTGGATGGCAGAAAAGGAGCCAAGTCCCAGATAATGAGGAAGGAGTTGCAATTTTTTTAAAGCTATCTGGTGACAGGGAAAACAAAAATGACATTCAGCTGACGAATGAGCGGAGTTTGACCTAGCCTTTTGACCCTTGACAATCAATCTTACCTGCTACTTCATAAAGAATTATGGCACTGCCACTCACATTTGACTCTGTATTTTTACTATTCCCTTTACTTTTTTTTTTTTTGAATACATGGTCCAAGAAGATAAATGTTTATGTTGGATATAGCAGAGAGGAGGAAATATGGGATACTCAGAAGGGAGGAGGGGAAGCTGAGAAAGAGAGGAGAGAGCAAGAAGAAGACCAACAGCCATAAAATGGTTTATACATGCAATTCAGAATTGTCAGGGATATTTTATATGTGGCCGACCAAAATAGCAACTGGATATAACAGATGACCCTACATACCTTCCACCCGGCATTGGGCTGGATGAGAAATCTGGGAGGGAATGAAGGTGAGAACCAAGCCCACCTTCTCCCTGCATCTCTGCTTCCCACCCCCAACGTGCATACAATGAATTTTGATGAATCCACTCCCAGTCTAGGATCTCTGATTACGGCATGCTGTGAAGGGTCTTGGTGCCATTATTACAGGAAAGAAAGGGCAGAAAGTCCAGGCCACCAAGCTATTTTCATTATCTGTTCAAGGCACCAATGCAGACACTAAACATTTTGTGCTTGGCCCACCTTTGTGTCCAGCGTGAGAGCATAAATCAACAAGGGTGAAAGTGGCTCACTGGGGAGCTGGAGGGAACACCTCAGGAATAGGAGATAAGGTCCTCCTCAGCATCAGGATGCTTTGTTTTTCTATATAATTTGACGCAGTTTGTCTTGAGACACTAAAACCCGGGCTAGTCAGCAAGAGCAACTTTATGGAGCTCACCCGATACGTAAGTTGACCGTGGGGAGTTTTCGTTGCCTTTATAGAGTCGAGATCCTTTTTCATGACTGTACTGGAGACTTCAGCAAACACTCAGCCTTGTACAAATGGAATGCAATTTTCTGACCATTTAATCCATCCTGGATCGCTGGGAATGTAAAACTATTTTCCTCATCTAGCCTGAAATGAGAGAATCAGGGGGTGGAGTGGCTGGGGGATGGATGGAATCATACAATGGGTTTCAAAAACAAAAACAATTTTGGAGTGGGTTGCACACAAATCAGCCCTTTCTGAAACATATTTCCAAACCTGAATGTGCTCTGGCTGCCTCTGCCTTACCGAAGAGAGGAAGCAGCCAGGCAAATAAAAAGAATCCCAGGTACTGTGTGCAAAGCCACCAATCTACCTCTGACACCTTTCTGAGTAAGCAGGGATTAAACTTTGCTTTTAGCTGCTTCACAGACCTAGTGGTTGCGAGAGTCTCTGCCCACTCGTTACTGTGCCAGGCGCCTCTCTGCGGCCCGTCAGCTGGCATCTGAGGCACCGCCCTCCCTCCCCTCGGCATGGACTTTGTTACTTCCAGAATTACAGGGCTGACAAGCCGTTTATGAGGTGTTTCTGGGCTGTGTGTTCATAAAGAATCTCCCCTCAAAATAGGGCAAGCTTGTTAATGGAGGAAGTGAGGTCAGTGTGCTTCTGACAGCCCTAACAAGATGACAGAATTTATGAAGCGCTGCGGTGGAGAGATATAGTTATCTGCAGTCTATTCATATAATAAGGCCACTCGGGGCCATCGCTGCTCCCCTTGAATTTATTTTTCTCCCCTCCATCCTTTTTGTTGTCTGGCTCTTCCTCTGACTTCCCTTCCTGATCCACATAGGACCATTATCACTTTGGACCCCCTGTTAGCTGAGGTAAAAAGGCCTGGATCCTCCTAAGGACTGTGTGCCCGCCCTCCAAGCTGTGTGACCACAGTAAAAAGGGAGAGTTGAGTGGCCCAAGTCCCTGGGTTAATTCCATGTGAGATATAAATGTGGTATCATATCGGTAGCATCCCAAGACCAAATTGATTTTCCAACTCGAAAAGAAAAGCTTGCCACGGTTTCTCCCCCAAGTCCCTTGTCCTTGTCATCTGATGAATGGTGACATCACTTCGCCATGGTTCTACAAAGTAGGGGGGACATATTGTCCCTGAGGAAACTGAGAGGTGTGAAACCTTTGTGGCCTGAGTGGCCAGGGACGACCCGACGGGATGGGCAGCATGGAATTGAAAAGTGGAAGGAAGAAGCTAAGCCAATTTGGGGTGCTAAAACTAGGAGACAATTTGCCAATAGCATTTATCACTTGTACCAATGAGAACAAGCTACATGAATGGGTAACGGGAAGTAAAATGATGCCTGGACCTAAGTGATAGGGTCCAGGGCTAATGAGATCATTGCACTGAGAGAATCATCCATTGAGAAACCTATAGCCAGCGTGGTGGCAGCTGGCTCAAGTTTTACTCTCACTCAATATTCCTTTTCAACTAGAAGTATAAGAAGTGGTTAACGAGATGCAGTGTGTATAATTTTTCTGGGTAATAGTACAGTTGTCCCTGGTGGAGACCAAAATCCAAAGGAGCACATTCTCTTACATAAAATGGCATAGTATTTGCATATTATGTACTTACACCTTCCAGTATACTTTAAATCATTTCTAGATGACTGGTACTATCTAATACAATGTAAATGTTATGTAAATAGTTGTTACACTGTATTTTTAGGGAATAATAGCAAGAAAGGAGAATTCATACATATTCAATACAGATTCATTTTTCAAAAATATTTTCCATCTTCAGTTGGTTGAATCTGAGGGTGCAGAACCCACGGATACAGAAGAAAGACAGTACTTCACAATTCACTAGGGACAGGAAAAATTATAAAGTTTAATTCAGGGCTGGAGGTGTAGCTCAGTGGTAGGGTGCTTGCCTAGTATGCCCAAGACCGTGGGTTTAATCACCAGAACCAGAAAACAAACAGTTAACTCAAATAAAAAAAAAACCCATACCTCTCTTTCCTCTGCCTATCTAGACCCAAAGAGCTATGAAGTGGCAGTTGGTCAAAAACTGTGGTATCTGACCACAAAGCAAAATTAATCGCTCTTTGTTTAACAAAAACAGATAATCCATCTTGCCTTTGATCTAAAAAATCTTGCTTGGTCAGTTGCTACACTATCAGGGTTCACCAAATGCATGCTGATCCATTTCAGAACTCAAGAGAAAGAGAGCACCTGGTCTCTTAAAGCCACATCACAAAGAGACTGCAGGACCTGTAACATTCCCAGATAGGTGACTGATATTTATCCACCCTGATCTTCTTGTGAGGGTTATGCCAGCTGACCTCTTCTTTCAAGGTTGACTTGTATTTGAGTCCAGGAAGGACTGCCTATGGGACACTTGCTGGGATGAGCTTGTAACAGTAGAACATCTCAGAGTCAGGTCTAGGAGGGCAGGTAAGGTGCAGGGAGCATGGCCCTTGAGTCTGGTGGGTGAAGCAGGACATTCCACAGCACCTGGTAGATTCTGAGAAACAGATTATGAAAGAATTCTCATCTGTGCATCATGCTACAAACTACTATAAGATCCAAAGACTCCATTTATGAGTTTGCATCCTTACATCCAAAGCAAGATTATTTTAAATGTTTTCTTTTCTGCAAATATTTAGTCCAAGTTGTCTTTTGCACAGTTTCAGTACAGTGTACAGTTACCAGAATCCTGAACTGAAAACATACAGTATGTGTGTGAGTGAGTTCAAGAAGCAACACAGGGAAATCAGTCCTCACTGCTTTCTCAGGACTAATGGGAGAACTCTGAAGTGGCAAGAAGAAAGTGGGTATGTGGAGGAGTACCAGCCCAGTACTTACAGGCTAGTCATGTGCACTGGTGTGCTTGATACTAACAGGAAAGCCAAGTGCTATTTAAAATTATCCCTACACTCTTTGTGTCAAATTGTCTAAAACCCATTCATTAGAAATTTATTCTTACACATTAGGAAGCATATTATTTGAAATATAGGCAACTCAAGAGAAACAACTGATTTCATTTCATATCAACAAGATGTTCCAGACTGTAGACTAGACCAGAGGATATAAAGAGGGATCCTGGTCTCTGAGTCTATCGGGCTGCATCTTACTGTCATCAGCACTTCACACTTTAGTAGAAATTAACTAGGAGACTGGTACCCTCACATCTTAAGTTCAGTTAATTTATCACATAAACGTATTCTGTAATAGCTTAATGAGAACAAGATTACATCATAAATTTAAAGAAATAGAAAACTAAAGATACTTAAGCTTATAATGTTTAGTCATTTCACAGTGAAGCCCAGTTTTCCCACATCAATTCCTGCTATGCATTCTCTGGATTTTGTCTTTGTCCAAAAAAAGGAAAATAGAATTATTTGGGGCTCGTTAATTATGATAACTCTAATATCAGTCACTTTCCTCACTATTTTCCCTACCAAACAAATTTTAAACCTTAATTTTTGCCTCTCCTACTAAGTACCCTTGAAAGCAAGGTACCATGTCTTACCCATTAATGTATCCCTAGTACACGTGTTTCCATGTGTAGTATTTAAATAGCTACCATCCTCGCTTTCTTTCCCTCTCCAAATCGGAGCTGTTCTCCACATTGCAATCAGACTGATGTTCTCAAAATGCAAATTTATGCATCTTGTGCCCCTGTAACTCTTGGGATCAAATCCAAAATCTCTAAACCCTGCTTCCCGGACTACTTCTGCAGTTATCCTGAAACCTCCCACTGCGCTCTTTGCAGATCTTGCTCCCTCTACCTGGGATGCCACCCCACCCCCACCCCTCAATGGCACAGAATCATTTTAGGAAAGCACACCCTCCTGCCTGTGCCACTCCAGAGAAGTGCAAGGTGTAATTCTAGGTTCCTATGTGTGACTATGGGGCTAATATGTTTTCCTTCGACTCTTAGCTCAATGATAATTCACTCTATGTTTGCTTTTTTTTTTCACCACTGTTTCCCCAATGCCTGACCCATGTCTGTCAATGAATGAATAAATGAATGAATGAATGAATGAATGAATGAATGAACGAACTAGTGAATGGGTTTAGCTGCTTAATAAAAGCTCAGCAAATTGATCTCACTGAAGACCACAAAGGTTTTTAACATCAACGTGCATTGAAACACCAAAGCATCAGAATGATATGCACAACCCAGAGAGCTTTTGAGTCTAAAACAATTTTGAAAGCCTATATCTAAGCCTATGCCTAGAAGAGAAGAGAGTTAAACTGAGCTGCAATTAGGAAGAACTAATCATTAGAGTAAAATCTCTAATAGAAATACTGCTTGCATTGTATTCTTTAGTATTAGTGCTTAATTATTTTAACAGCCCCCCTCCCCACACACGCACGCATACACATTCCTTGCCTGGACTGAAGCTGGCATGCCTGAGGGAATCTGGAACTTTCCACCATGAGGCCATAACTATCACTAGTTGCTGTTGCATTTCACTTTCACTATAAGACACTTGAAATGTGTTGTTAATGATCACATGGGCTGCCTTATTATTTTATCTTTCATTGAGTATGGGCTTAATGAAAGTTTGTTAAATGGTTCAACTTAGGATTTTTTGACTTTACAATGGTGTGAAAATGATAGGCATTCATTAGAAATCATACTTAAATTTCTGATTTTGGAGCCGAGCACAGTGGCCCACACCTGTAATCCCAGTACTTGAGAGGCTAAGACAAGAGGATCACAGGTTTGTGGCCAGCCTCAGCAACTTAGTGAGGCCCTGTTTCAAAATAAAATAGGGCTAGGGACATAGCTCAGAGGTAGACTGCTCCTGGGTTCAATATCCAGTAACATATAAACACACACACACACACACACACACACACACACACGCACACACACACACGCACACACACACACACACCTGAATTCGGGTCTTTTCCTGGCTAATGCTATGCATCTGAGTCTCTGGAGATGTTGGGCAGTTGCACCAGCCACAGCTCCCAGTCAGCCCCATGATCGTGAGAAGCAACCAACATGCTGCCGTGTGCTGTGTTACTGAGCTGTGATGCTCAGTAGGTTAGGTATATAGAATTATGATATTTTCAACTCACAATGGGCTTCTTAGGACCTGACCACATCCTTAGCAAAGAGTATCTGCCAGGTTTTGCCTTAGACCAGTCTCTTATCTGACCTTTACCAGAACCAGAAAGTGGGAAGACAAGAAGTCCCTTACATTAACACATAAAATCGTGCCCTGAATTCATTTTCAAGACCATTGGGAGATACATTTCTTTCTTCTTAAGTCAGATAAATAAAACTATGTCCACAAAACAAGTACAAGGCTAGAGGGGCCCCATCTGTGAGCCGACCCTGGCAGCAGAGGTAGGATTCAGTGTAACCAAAGTAAAGCCTATCGCCTGCTTTCTGAGTGTGGCCTGTCAGGGACCTTACAGTTTAATTTCCCATCACTGATTTCATATATTTTTTTCATCTTTTTTAATAACCAAACAACCTTATCTGCTGACCCTTTTGACTACTATGATGTATTTCATCTGTATTATAAAGATCTATTTGGGTCCACTTATAGAGGGAGTCCAAATAATTAATAAACCCAATTCCCTGAATTGTGCCCACAGTATTTGATATTGCCAAAAGACTCTAAAATATACAAAACAAAACCAGTGAGATGTCAATTTCACATCAGGGAAGCAGAAAACTACTACTAAATAGGTAATGAGGGCCTTAAGTCCTTTCAATTTTGGCCTCAGCTGCATTCATCATTGAAAGTTGAAATCTGAAAGTCATGAGAATTAAATACACTATATATAAGGAGCATTTGCTTAAAAACTAAGTGGTGCTCAGAGGTTCCCTGTTTTACTGGCACTTGCACTATTTCTGCATGTGGGTGCTCATTCAACTCCAAAAGGGCCTTTGCTGATGTCAAGGTCCCTCAGGCAGGAAAGGCTCTGGAGGATTCTCAGCAAGGGAAAGAGAGGCGCCACGGCCTGATTACCTTAGCACTCGGTGTTTGCCCTGGGCACTTCCTTCAGGCCATGCTTTTTGCTGCTAGGCAGCGCTTGGTTCTTTCATCCCACCACCCTGGAGACAGAGCCTCCTTCCCACATCCAGCCTGCCTGCCTCTTACAGCAGTCCCAAGGAGGCCTCTTTGCCTTCAGACTGGAGAGCCAAAGCGCTCATTTCCTTCCCAAAGGCAAGCCAAGCTCTGGAAGCACCTGGGACCCGCCATGCTTCCCAAAAAGCAGTGGCCGTCAATCACTATGAAGTCCTCATACCCAACCACAGAATTGCATCCTTCACAAAAATGTTACAAGAAGAATAGATGAATAAACTTGATTTTATAAGACATTCTTTTGGTACTGGTGGTTGAACCCAGGAATACTCTAACTCTAAGCTAAACCCCCATCTCACCCCCCACCCCATGCCCACACACACTCTTTTTTTGAAACAGAGTCTTGCTAAGTTCCTGAGGGCCATGTTAAATTGCTTAGGCTGGCCTGGAACCTGTAATCCTCCTATCTCAACCTTCCAAGTACTGGGATTTAGGGTGTATGCCACCATGCCCGGTTTGATTTTATTAAACTTTAAAGCTTCTACATAGTGCAACTAAATAGCATAATAAATCACTGGAAGTAAAGTAGAGGCCAGAATTCAATTAAGTGTGGAATAGAAACATTGCAAATAATAGGGCACATACCAAGAACCCAAAGACCAGGGAGGGAATGCAAAGCTGGAAGAAGAATGACAAGGAGCTTAGGAAGGTGCTGCATGCCTCAAAAGGAATGTGACTGATGACTCAAGCCCAGTCCTCCTGGTAGGTGACAAAATGCTGGAGCTGGGGGACAGCCACCATCTTCGACCCTCACTTGCCTTCTGTATTAGTTTCCTAGAGCTGCTATAACAAGTACTACAGATTGGGTGGCTTATACCACAAAAATGCATTGTCCCACAGTAATAGAGACCAGAAATCCAAGATCAGGTGCCAGAAGACTTGGTTCAGAGTTGGAAGGATCTGTCGCAGGCCTCTCTTCTTGGCTTAAATGTGACCATTTTTTCTCTATATATTAATATCGCCTTCCCCCTGTGGCTATTCCAGATTTCCTCTTCTTATGATCACACTGATCATATTGAACTAGGGCCCACCTTAAAGACCTCATTCTAATGTAATGTTCTCTGTCAAGACCCTATCTCCAAATGCAGTCAAATTCTGAGGGGGTAGAAGAAGGTGAGGACATCATCAGATGATTTGGGGAGGGGCAATAATGTACCCACATCAACAACTTTCCTGGAAAGCTTATCATCACTTTTGAAAAGTCATTTTCCTTGGAATGCTGTTTTTTATTTCATAGGTCATAAGGAAAAATTATACCCTGTTTGTATTACAACAAAATGCTATAGAGTAATTTTGTCTTTCTTATTCTTAGGCCCTTTACAATGCAGTCCTCTCTGGTAGCTACTCAGATGTCCTAGAGTGATTTTCACTGTCCATTTAATAGTTCCATGGCTCCTTTTCCTGGCTGTCCTGTGAAATTAGAAGCGACACATTTCTAGAAGTTTGGGTTTTATTGATTTCAGGGTCTTCCAGCATCATGAAGGAGTGATGGAATTCTTCTCAGTGCCCCTTGTAAATCATGGCATCCAGAACTGAACACAATCTCCCCCAGGAGGATCTGCCTGCCCGTGTGCAGGTGGATTTTACAGCCTTTGTTCCTGACTCTGTTCTTTCATTGATCACATCAGCTTTGGCCTACCCTGTCATTGTGTTGGTTTCATTGTTGCTCATTGTCATCAGAACCGGCAAGGCTTTTTACCGTGACCTGCTGTTATTCATGGTGCCTATCCTGGCAGTTCCGCAGGAGCACTTGTGTGCTTTCATATGTGAGTGTGTGTGTGTGTGTGTGTGTGTGTGTGTGTGTGTATGCGCACACACGCATGTGTCTGGGTGTATATGTGTGTGTGTTAAACCACAGCTTCAATTGCTAACTGTTCTTCCTTATCCTTTATTTTATTGGGCTGGTTGCATTGACCCTAGCTGGCTGTGAACTTGTCACACCCTCGTTTTGTCAGTCATTGCCTCGCCAGTGATCCCCTTTTATTCCAGTCACTAATTGAAGTATTAAATAGGAAAGACCAAGAACAGATCTTTGCTGCAGCACATCAGAGAACTCTATCTGGGTTGATACTGTCCCATTAAAAAGTCCTCTGTGTTTGCTTTCTCTGCCGTTTGCGAACTTCCTGAAGCCACCCGTAGCCTACATTCCTGTACCTTATTCAAATGGACATATGAGATGTTGTAGACGCTCATACCTAAGTTCAAATAATAAGAGTAATTTTTTCATGCTTTCCACAAATCTACAAAGCTAAAAAGTTTCTCGGGGAAAAAAGTATTATTCCAACCAGTTTGCTCAGGGTTAATGTGTACCAGCTCTGTTACTAAGTTTTCTCCCTTTTAAGCAGCTACAAACCACTTATTTAATATATAAGCAGTGCATTATACATGAGAATAAAGTTAATTTCTTCAGTTGATTGTTTTCAGAAATCATCCTTTTACCCTGTTTGAAAATTTTCACATTTTCTCAATTACACAGTCCATTCTGCTATGCAAATTCAAAAGTTAAAAGATGAGTTTTGTCCAATAAGTTTTGAAATAGAATAACTAAAGACTCTCAAAAAAAGAAGGTAAATGACTATGAAGTGTATCTGTCCCAAGCTGGGAATAAAGACCAAAACAGATGGACCTGATACCAAAAATACAGGCCTTTGGGGCTACATTTATTTATCCCACACTCCATGTTCTTGTGCATTTTGTTCCAAAGATTGAACATTTAGGTAAAGTGTTCATTTGAAGATTAATAGAGTGAAAAAAGAGGAACTCTAGGCACCCACCTTTGTACCACTGAATTTAATACAGACAATTCCCAACTTACAAACTTACAATGGTTTTACTTTGACTTATAATTTTCTACTTCACAATGGCGCAAATGCAATACACATTCAGTGGAAATCATACTTCAGATTTTGAAATTTGCCTTTTTTTGTGTGTGCTGGATATTGAATCTAAGGATGTTCTACCTCCAAGTTACACACCCACCGTACAGCTGCCCTCTTATATGCTGGGCTGTAGCAGCAAGCCAGAGCTCCCTGTCAGTCATGTGATCACCAGGGAAACAAGACTCATCAGTGTACTGTGTTGTCAACAGAACTTGGATACCCATGTTCAATAAATAACACAAGATCTTTAACACTTTTTTTAAAAAATAAAATAGGCTTGTGTTAGATGACTTTGTCCAACTATAGGCTAATGTAAGTCCTCTGAGGCCATTTAAGGCCCACACTAGGTAAGGCTACTGAGTTCAGCAGGTTAGATGTATTAAATGCATTTATGACTCATAGTATTTTCAGCTTAAAAATGGGTATATTAGGTTGTAGCTCCATTGTAAGTGGAGGAGCATCTGTACTTGACTATGCTACCTGGGCTCTGCTTCTTCCCTTTGTTTTAATGGGTCTCAAAAAGTTATGAGGTCCTTGAGGGTAGAGAGTGTGATTTATGGAATTTCAGTATGCGCCAGTTGTCTTGAATTGAAAGAAAGAGCCAGTGAAAGCCAAGAACCAGGAGTAAAATCAAAATCATAACTCACATAAGGGACAAACATCCTGCCATCCGTTTTCCTTTGGAGCTTGGGCATCTCTCATAGAGCCATTTACAGTCTGAGCACATTAAGTGTTTGTAGAACTGAACACATAGTAGTCATGCTATAATTACTGAGTGATGAGTGATTGAATGTCAGAAACCTCGACGTGAGTTCTATCTAGTCCAGTGGTTGTCAGACTTGAACTTGTATCAAAATCACTTGGAAGACTTTTGAAACACAGATTGCTGGGTCACACCCAGAATTTTCTATCAAGTGGCCCAGGGTGAGGCCTGCCTAAAATTTGCATATTTAGCAAGTTCCTAAATAATGCTGCTGCTGCTGCTGCTGCTGCTGGAAGAGGGACACTTTTGGAGAATCAGTTCTTGCATATGTAGCTGTTAGGGCATAGACACTACTTTTACTACAATATTCTGCTTTATATTGTATATTCCTCTATTTGGCTAGTTTACGCATATACATATAAGTAAAATGTATTTTATATATAATATTTGTATATTTATAATATTTGTATTTATAAAAATATATATAATATATAATATATATAATGTGTGTGTATGTGTGCATGCACACGAGCATGCTCTGTGGTACTGGGGTACTGAGGATTGAACCTAAGAGTGTTCTACTTCCACTTCTCCCTCTTTTGTGGCACTGGGGATTGAACCCAGGGCATTCTTCCTCTGAGCTCTACCCCCAGCCCTATTTTTTTTTTTTTTTTTTGCGGTACTGGGGATTGAACTCAGGGGCATTCTACCTCCGAGCTACACCCCCAGTCCTATTTTTTATTCTTTATTTTGAAACCGAGTCTCATTAAGTTGCAGAGTGCCTCACTAGGTAGCTGAGGCTGGCCGCGAACCCGGATCCTCCGGTCTCAGCCTCCCGAATGCTGGGATTACAAGCGTGCGCCACCACGCCCGACGCCCCCCCAGCCCTATTTTATTTTTCATTTTGAAACAGGGTCTCACTAAGTCGTAAAGGGCCTCATGAGGTTGCTGAGGCTGGCCACAAACCTGTGATCCTCTTGTCTCAGCCTCCCAAGTATTGAGATTACAGGCATGTGTCACCATATCCAGCTCATCTTCTATATGTTAGTAGTATTCTCATCTCTGCCACTGTCGGAAGGGGTAAAAGGAGTTGATGTACAGATTGAATTAGGTGGAATGATGCTCTGGAAGTTATGTTAACTTCCCTCACATGGGAGCAAAACTTCAGTACCAACTGTGACTTGTGTGATGATGTACACAGCACATCTAGCATGACTTGGTTCAATTGAGCTACAGACCTGGAAGTCATCATGTGATTTATGTATTTGTATAAAAGGAAAGGAGACCAGGAGAAAGTTAAATAAATCCTAAGAAATCATCTTGTTAATTGTTACCAGAGGAAAAATGTGATTAAGAAATATATCACCTAGCTCAGACCTTTATTATTTTCATGAGCCAAAAAAGATCACAAATGTGATTAAAGTAAGAGCAAAAACATTTTTATTTGTGCACAAAGCAGATTTGCAAATTGGGAAAACACAGGTTCATCCAAAGACTGAATAAACATTTTGCAGAGAAAGTGGGCCTGGGTATTTATAGCAAAAAAATGGGACATGCAGCTCAGCTCCCTTTGGGGAAAATACACAGGATTGAGCCAAGCCAGTGGTTGAACACTGCTGCAAATCGGGTGGTTACAATTTTTGTTTGTTAAATCAAGTCCATTTAATTAAATTCATTGCAATGTCCAAGATAGAAGGCAAACTGGTCATTCAGGTATTTCTCAAATCTTGCAAGTTATTGTTAGATTCTGGAAAAATTTTCCCTCTGGCAGATTCTGTTTCTGACATGACGTCTGTGTAGAACTCTGCCCCTTGTCAGCAAATCTCTAAGATTCAGGATATTTGCTCTCCTTTTGGCTATTCTGCAGCTATTTTGACTTTTATTATTTCTTACCAAGATTATTATATTCAGCCCTCCCAATTTTCACTTGAATTCTCTTCAAATTATCCCAAAGGTGATATCAAGGAATTTACTAAACCACAGTTCTTACAATGTCACTCCCCAGCACCCCCATCTCAAATAGGAGTAGGCATTTCTAAAAGTAAAAGCAAAGGAAAGAAACCATAAAGGGAAAATCTTTTCAAATGTGATATAAAAATTTAAAACATCCTAATGCTTAAAAAATAAATAAATAAAATGGCTGTGACACATGTGACAAACTAAGAAGTAACCTTTAATATATAAAGAAACCTTATAAATCAATAACAAAAAGATAAACACATCACAGGAAAAAAATGGGCAAGAACAGTAAAAAGGAACTTTACAAGCTAAAGCTACAGAAATACTCCTTTGAAAGTTTTTTAGAATTTAAATCAAACCTCTTGAGCCAATATTTGGTGGATCTCTTGGACATCTGAACAGTCTAGTAACCATGACTGGCTCCTACTGAACTTCTACTCACTAGTCTTCATATTAGAAGTATGTGTTTTAGGACCTCTCTAAAATTCTGACCCCAAATCAGAGCCAGATTTTCCACAATGAAGTCAATTAAAAACAGGAGCAAAGAAAAGAAATCAAGAAACAATTTTCAACCCAATCTGATGGAAATATCCAATAAACATGATCCTCCAGAATAGTAAGTGAAAACCATCAAGTTTGGTATAGACAGAAGATTAACATTTAAAAAAAATGATGCACCCTTCAAATCAAGACTACACACAAATAACAGCCTGTTTATGTGTGTGTGTGTGTGTGTGTGTGTGTGTGTGTGTGTGTGTGTGTGTTGAGGGGGGCGGGGAGAACTTCCCTAAATTCTTTAGTATTCAGCAGAAAATCCAAACTGGAAAGTTTTACTAAATTCAGTCAGATATTTAGATCAGGTAGTAACCCCAAAAGTGAGTCTGAAGCTAAATTTTTACAATGATTACTAAGATGCCAAAGTGTGGTGATAAATTCTAGAAAGTAGAATCATACAGAGCATCAATTAGTCAAAAGTAGCAAAGAAAATATGTTTAAAAAGTCAAGATTTATACCTTTGGGCTAATTTTTGCACAGCTAAGCACATAGCCATATTTATAATATAATAACAATAAAAATAATTACTTGTAATATACAAATGTACAAGTTAATATATTTGATACTAAAGTCCAGTATTCATCTTATAGGCCAAAATAATAATAATAATTACCACTGTTGAACAGTGGTGCTGAGATAAGCTCTTTAGACACATTAGTTCTTTTAATCTTCATAATAAGTTTATTAAAAAGGTATTCTTCCATTATACTCTTAAAGAAGCTAAGGTTTAATGAAATCAAATAAATTGCCCCAGGGCCTATCATTAGTCGTGATAATGTCCCTAATTTTGCACTTCTTATTCTATAATCAGTGACAATTTCTATCTTCTTATTTTCTAAATTGTATTTAAACCAAAATGTTTTTAATTCAAATGTGCTTTAGTGGGTAAAAAAATCAGAATGACAGCCTAACCTAATATTAAATTTATTAACATATGACTGAGATAAATCAGGCTGCTCATAAATGTTCATGGCACAACCATGATGTGGGCCAAGTGTCTGCATATTTCTTGATGTTTGTGGTTTCTATTAGTAGTTATAGTCCTCCGTCTTGAAATTTTGAGGTTTTCAGGCATCATATTTACATGTGGAGATGCCTATAGCAGGCTTTTCCCCCTGCTGTGCAATTCCAGTGAAAATACAGAAGTATAACCTGAAGGGAAACGGTTGGCTTCAATTGGTAATGTAATACCTCTCTGAAAATGGAGGTTGGTAAACAGGCCTTTGCTAATGTTCTTCAATGTGCTAAGAACATCTTGAAGCCCAATACCTTGAGTTGTCATGTATGTGATTTCCACTGAATATTTACAAAAGAAAAAAGAGATAAATTTACTCTTAGAAGGCTGCAATAGACAGTTTTCTATGTTGGAATAGAAAAGTAAATTCTTTAACCACCTTGAAACAGGACTCAATTTTCTTTTCTTTGAGAATAGAATGCATTACTCTTTCATTTCTCTCTCTCTTTTTTTTCTTTTCTCTGTACTTTCTTAACTGCAGGGTAAAATGTTACATTTGCAAATTTAGGCCATGAAATCTTATATATATGAACAATATTTAAAATTTCCAGGCTACTAACAAATAGAAACCAGATTCACAAGAAAATCCAGCACATTAAATCAACTAGAACTGCCAGTCTGCCAGTAGCTGATAAATTAGCATTGTTGAAAATAAAGTCATGCTTGCTTATAAAAAAAAGCAGCTATTATTAATGAGTCTAAGATTGACCTTTGAACAGTAGTGGTATCAATAAACCCACAGGGGAAATAGTAGCTATAAGTCCTCAGGCATCTACCAGTATCCAGAAACTACCCATAGCATTGTGTTTATTCTTCCTAACATTCTTACAGGTGGGCACCATAAAGTTTGCTTATGGATGATGAAACCAAGACTCAGAAGGTTAAGTAATATAGCTGAATTCACTTAATAAATATTAGAGACTTAAACCCAAGTCTCCATACCCAGGATCCCCAACTATACTACCCTATACCACCATTACAACACTACCAAAGTGCCTGTTCAGATTCTGCTGTCTGATTCTACTTTCTGGAATTTGTTATCACCTCTGGCATTCATTGTAATCATTGCCTCAAGGTTGTTAACTCTAAGATCACTTCTGGAGTTACTTCCTAATCTGAATATCTAACTCAATCAGAAAAACTAGCCAGGAATTTAGAAATTTTGTTTGTCCTGCAAAACATCAAAAGCCTATGGACTTTCCAAATAGAAAACAATGCTATTTAATTGTGTTCTCAGCATGCATGAAGCACAATTTTTTTATGTTAATCCTTGGCCTGAGGACTTCTGTCCAAGTTGGAATTGATGGCTTCCATTCACTATGCCACAAGGCCTTCTTTATTGGATGTTTCCAATCAAGTTGGATTAAGAGTGTTCCTTCTTTTCCTCTCTCTGTTTTTAATTAACTTTACCATTATAAACTTTCTGTTCTGATTTAGAGCCAAAATTTTGGAGGGATCCATTAGAAGATGTTCAGTGGAAATCAGTCATTGATGAGATATTTAAGGACATTGGATTATTCAGATATTCAAGAAACCCCCAAACAATTATTCAAAAGATGTTCATTTGAATTCTAAACTGCCCTCAGAAGTCTGCTTCTTCTGCAACTACTAATATACACTTAAGATAATTGACTTGGCAACTATCACCTTAACTAAGTACCTTTTTGCTTAATCGATATTTAATAAACCAGAATATTCTCGCTACAGGGGCAGGTTTGGAATTGTTGAACTGAAATCTTATGTAATTTGGGGAGCTGTCTTTAAGAAAAATAATCTAAACCAGGCACAATGGCCCACACCTGTAATCCCAGGACTTGGAGGCTGACACAGAAGGGTCAACGTTTATGACCAGCCTCAGCAACTTAACAAGACCCTATTTCAAAATAAAAAATAAAATGGCCGGGTTGTAGCTCAGATGTAGAATGTCCCTGGGTTCAAACCTCGGAACCAAAAGAAATGAAAAGAAGAAAATATAAAATTAAGAATGCAAAATTATGTATTAAAGTTAGTATTAAAGTTAGAATGATGAAAAATAATAAAAAATTAAAATATGTAAAAGTTGGAAAAGCTATAAACATCACAAAATTCACCAATATTATCTCTCATACTCTTAACACTTTCTATTTTTTAAATTAATACCTTTTGGCTGCCTCTTCATATAAAAAATTGTGTAATATCAATTTCTATGGATAATTCAGTGTTTCTTCTGTCATGTTTAATTTTTTTTTTAGTTATAGATACTTTTTAAATGTTTTCTTAAAGCTGCATTTGCAATTGGAAATGTAAAGTTTTAAGATTTTTGTCACATTTGAGAAAAATCTCTTTCAAGTTATTTTCATTGTATGAGCTGTAAGATTTGGAAGAATTTTGCACAGATTAGTTTCACCTGTTGTCTCTACTCTCCACGTATCTCCAATACTAGATGCCATTGAACCAGGTCCCACGGAAGTACCCATTCATGTCACTGAGATGTGTGATAGGAATACCATACAAAGTCCTTCCTACACCACAATATCAAGCAGTAATTTATTCATAGAAGAAACTGCAAACAACATAAGGACATCCCATTAAACCAATACTAAACATACCCCCAATTCAACATCCCTACAAATGCTCACCACCACTCCAAGTACCACCTGAACAATGGAAAGTGTGGGAGGTAGAGATAGGAATGGGAACCAAAATGGAAAGAGACAACAGTCACAGCCAACTGCAGTTAAAGTATCCCAGCCTGTCATCAGGGGGACACAGCGCTGAGGCCTTTCCCAGATGCTTTGAAGGGATTTATGCCAACCCAAGTGTTACTTCCATGAGGCTTTCTAAGAGGATGTTGCTGCTTGCAAGCAACCATTAAAAGGCAACTTCCTGCTTATTTCTCCTGCATATATAAAAATAAGGCATTCCTGGGTTATAACAGGAACAAACAGGATGGGGAGATGATTCCTTCGTATAGCACTTGCCTAGCATGTGTGAGGCTCTGGATTTGATCCCCAGCACCACAAAGGAGGTCAATGGTGGGGTACAAAATACAGATAGAACTGAAAAGGCTCAAATGGATCTGAGGGATTTTCTTAAAAGAGCAAAATGGGGCCCCACATGAGGGAAAAGATGTTACCAGGGACAAGTCTCGCACTGGAAGGACCAACCTTCTCTATCTGTCCACTCTTTCCCTCTCTCAACTCTCCGACCACTCAGTAGCAGAGGAGGCAGATAGGATGGGAAATAACATTTCTTGAAGAAATAAGGAAACAAATATGCTGAAAGGAATCCCCAAAGTGGTTATAACCACTGCCTGGGACAGCCAATCCACATGGCTAGTCATAGATATGGCACAGGCAAGGAGAGTGCCTCACTACAGATACTTCACACTTAAAAAAAAATTTTTTTTCAGGTTTGCAAACTGAAGGACATATAAAGAAAACTGAAGGGCTAGTATAATGTCAAGGTTAACATTTTAATTGCATAAAACACAGAGCAAGCCTACGCTTGTCATTTTTACAAGGTTACCTTTCCTGTACAATGGAGGCTTTTATCCAGCAACTGTACACGAGTTGGTGACATGACATAGAATGTGACTTCCATAAATGGAAGAGCTCACACTCTTTCTTCTGTACAGCTCCTCCAGAAGGCACCATCAAGTAGCTAAATTGTGGCCTTTTAAACCTTTCCTCAGATAAGAAATGCACATATATGTGTCATTTTGTAGTTGTGAATGCACAGGGCCTAATTCTCCCATGGTACATCTGTGCCCAGAGCCCCATTGACTTCAAAGAGGGTATTGCAGGTGGAATGGCAGATAAGCGGTGGAGAATTTAGCTTTTGGATGATGTGATCACCTAACAAAAGGCTGCTGTAACCCTGCAAGAAGGCAACGTTAAGGTTACTGTTGGACCTTAGCTCTGAATTTCCCGAATCTAGGGCAATTCAGAGTATATAGCCCCATAGCGCAATACTTCACAGTGTTTTACAATTGAGTAGAGAAAGAAAAAGAAAAATATCTTGTAAAGGATGGGAAGCCTTTCAGATCTGTGCATTGAATCAAAATCTTTTTTTAAAACAACTTTCCAAGGTTGAAAAGTAGCTGAAGTTTCAACACATTACACACACTTAGCAAGATAACAGCTAAGTTAAGGGATATGTTCTTATTGGTTTATATACAAATGTCTGTTCAAGATTTTATTTCATAAAACTCTGGAACAACAAAAAAAAAAACTTAATAAAAGACCCATATTTTCACAACCAGTTTTGAGATGGAAATTTAAATCCTTCAGGGTTGGTGAAAAATATTTGTCATTGCCTTAAATGAACACGCATCTACCTTAAAACAAGCCTAAGTCTTTACACCACCCATGTTAGTTTATACCTTGTGATGCTAAAGGACAATGTTAAATCACACATCTGCAATATTTTAGTTTTGCTCTCCCAGCCAGGTAGAAGACAAGACTGTTGTAATCACCCAGAGCTAAACATATGGATTTAGCCAAATGAAAAGTAAATGAGAACACAGGAGTCAAAAGCCACCATGAGTGAGTCCTAATGGAAGTCCCCTTCCCCACCTCAGAGCCCGGCTCCCCCAGCTTCCTGTCTTTTCCCATCCTCTTTGTAAGAGAGGACTAAGGCGAGCTGCTCATCCATTTTCTGTTATTGTAAGAACAATATTTAAGCCTTGGGTAGTCAGGCATGGTGGCTCAGGCTTGTAATCTCTGTACTTGGGAGGCTGAGAAAGGAGGATCACAGGTTCACCACCAGCCTCAGAAGCTTAGTGAGGCCCTCTGCAACTTAGTGAGACCCTGTTTCAAAACAAAGAACAAAAAACAGGACTGGGAGTGTAGCTTGGCAATAGAATGCTCCAGGGTTCAATCCCCAGTACCCCCCAAAACAAAACAAAATATGTAAGCCTTGGGTAATTTATAAAGAAGAGGATTATTTAGCTCACTGTTTTGGAAAGTAAAAGTTCAAGATCCAGTGGCCCATCTATCCTGCCTCTGGTGAGGGCCTCATGGATCTAGATGGTATCGCAATGGCGGAGATGTGTATGGAAGAGATCACACCAGCAAAACATGAAGCAAAGCAAGTATATGACTACCTGTTCTGGAGGGAATTTACCAGGATCCCACAAGAACTACATTAATCACTTACAAGGCAACACCCAGTGATCCAACAGCCTTCCCCTAGGCCCCACCTCCTAAAGGTTTCACCACCTCTCAACATCACCACAGTGAGGTCAGGCTTCCAACACATGAAGCTTGGGGGACTCACTCAAACCCTATCCAGACCACAGCAGAAGGAAAGGGGAATAAATGAAGAGGGGGAAATAAAGGCCAGGGGCCAACTCCTTCTGCTTCCAGTGGAAGGAATTTCAACCCTAACTGGGGCTGCATTTTGAGGGGTGTCCTGGAAAGCAGGACACATCCTGTTTGGATTAAGTCACCCTGGTGATGATCTTTCAGAAAGGAGAGCCTGGAGTGGTTTGCCAGGTGGCCATCCAATGTTCTGGCTGACCTCTTTCCTCCTCCTTACTCCCCTAATCACTGAAATGCCCTGGACTTCATCTGTTTGTCCCTCGGAGGGGCAAACAGTCTCTGATAAGTAAAGAAAGGGATCACAGAGAAGCTACTCACACTCTGCAGGAAAAAAGAGTAGCTATATGTTATGATGTAGAAAGCAGTCAGGGTTCTCCTGTAAAAATAAGTGTGTCGTGTCATATCACTACTCTGATCGGAACTCCCCAATGCTTATTCATGTCTGCCTTAGTCACCTGGTCTTGCCCCAAATTCTCCCTTGACACATCACCTTTGAACATACTACATCATATACCTACTTGTTAGGCATATCACTTACTTTCTGTCTCCTTTCATCACAATGTAAGCTCCCACAAGGGAAGTTTTTTTTGTCTGTTTTGATTCTTGATTTATCTTTACTATCCAAAATAGTACCTGGCATTTACTTGGTGGCCAATAAATTCCTGTTGAACTAATTAGTAGATAGATGGATAAGTGATATCATAGCATTAGACAAGATGGAAATAATGTAGTAAGCTAGATATGTAAGTGAGGGATGGATAAAAATAGAGACAGTAATGGCTATGGTTATAGATAAAGCCACAGGTAAAGACAAATAAAAACACATATGGCTGCATGTAAAATGAAAGAACAATATATACAGAAACACAATGAAGAATTTATTCTTGAAGAAATAAAGTCCAAAAAAGAATAATTCATCCACAAAGGAAATGAAAGAAAAAATGAAATTAATGAAAAAAGACCTCAAAGAGATGATTCTAACAATGAATGACATTTTTAAAGAAAGCTTCCAGGGGCTACAGAAACACATTATAAATCAAAATAACATTAAAAAGATGAATAAATTAGAAATTTTGATGAACAGAATACATATTCTGAAGACAGAATTAATGACACTATATATCTCTATGCAGGGTAAGCAAAAGAAAAGAAAACCATAGATTAAAGCAACTAGAAGGGAAAAAATATTTGGAGGGCAGACATATGTGATACAACATAAACATAATTGATTTTCCAAAGAGAATAGATATCATAGAAATAACTGGAAGTGAAGAAAGGGACAAATCAGCATGAAAAAAACATGTGTTCTGAGGGAAAAATTAATCCATGCTATGTGACAATTTTTGGTACTGTTATTTAGCTTAAAGGGTCATTATTCAGGCATAAAGCCATGAAAAGCAGGTTATTGAGAAAGGATTAATAATATGCTCGTCATCTCCTGCTTTGCCACAGAAATACTCAAGAATGGAAGATGGTGGTATAGATTCAATAATATCCTGAGAGAAAGAGTGACCTAAGTATGTTGTATCAAGCCAAGCCATCATCTAGGCACTGAAACCACTAGTTAAAAGAGGCCAGGGAACATAGCAGTATTGAAAATTCACTCAACAAGAAGATGAGTGAAGAATCCTCTTCAGTCAGGGTAAAAGCCAACATTCCTTCAATGGTTTATAACATCTTGCATCTGTAGGTTTTCCTGACCTTTCTACCCCATTCCCCATGATCTTCCTTCTTGCCCCATTGCCTCTGCCTCTAAGGCTCTTCACCCCAGGTCCAAAAGTCTTACTTCTTCCCCAACTTGATAGGGACTTCCTTGCTACTCTATTGTGTAGTTGGATTTTAAATGTCCCCCAACATCTCATATGTTAAACACGGCAGCCATGTTTGGAGGTGGGACATAGTTGCTTAGGTGGGGAAGGGTTCCTGGGGTATGTCTGGGGACGGTGTATTCCTGGGCTCGGCCAGGCAAGGCCACTGCCACATTTGTCCCTTCTTGCTAATCCATGCTATGTGACAATTTTTGGTACTGGCCCCCACTACCTTGATGAGCCAAGCACAATCTGCTCTCTTTCCCTCTCTCTGCTTCCTGTCACCATGTCCTGAACTCTACAGAAACAACCTGGTCCGACATGGTCTGAAATCCCCAAAACTGTGAGCAATTAAAATCCTTCTTCTAAGTTGTGTGTGTCACAGTGGAGGGAATGCTCTTTGCAATACCTATCTAGAATTCCAATACCCTCAGTACCTTCTTTTTGTCTTTTCTGCTTGATTTTTCTCCTTTTCAATTTTTACCATCTAATTTATTTTATTTTTAGGTACCTTATTTCCTACCTGTCTCCTGCCAAACTAGAGTATATGTTCCCTGAAGACACAAATGGTTATCAGTTTTGTCTGTTTCTTTATCCCTAGAACACTGCCTGGAACACAGCAAGTTTTCAAATATTTATCGAATGAGTAAATAAATCCCCTGAGGTATAAGTTCATCATTTCCCATCCATCCCTTCAACATTTCTGGCCAGAGTGAAACCAAAGTGAAACACAGCACCCTAAGGAGTCTGAAAACCAAGTCTTGTTAGGACAATCTGATAGGTATTTAGCCTTTGTGTTAATTGATCCTAATTTTATTAGAAGTGTTGTCCAAAAGAGTTTTCAGGTAGTGCTGCAGAAATAGAAGCTGGGCATTTATAGAGAGGCAGGTTTTCAGTTTTTCAAGAAAATCATTTTACAATCAGAGCAAATGATGAAATCAACTTCCTTGTGAACATGGAGTGTCCCTGCCAATGGGGATTAGGAAAAAGCTGTATATTTTCTGACAGGGGCTCTGTGGGGCACTCTCACCATGTAAAGAGTTTAATCCAGAGGTTCCCCAAATTCTTCTGAGATGCTGTGATGCTGTGCACATATGGAATATGCAGTCTCCAGACACCTCCATTTAAGAATTAGAACTACACTCCTAGTAGGTAGAAGCTCTGCAGTGTTGGTTGACTGAGTTCTCTTGAAGACATTTACAATTCAGCATTAAATCCAATAGGAGAAATTCATTTACTATAATTGACTAAGCAGGTCATCTCCTATTTGTTTTCAAAATTATTACTAATACGATCTCCAGGCAATTCTTCCCAGCTAGAGACAGGCCTTGGTTGATGTGAGAGTCTAAACTTCTTGTGGTATAGATAAAAGGCCCTATGAGAAGGAGCTAAAGATTCTAAAGAAAGGTGAGTCAGCCCTTCGACATTTGTGGTGAGACAGTACATTTTCTTTGGGGAGTTATAAGAAACAACATGAAACAAATATTTTTTATTTGTTTGATTTTCTACTTGGTTTTTATTATTTTCTGAGTAATCAGGTTTTGTGTGGCTATTCCTATTCTGAAGTCCAGTTGACAAGTTATAGAATTTATAGTAATAGTCAATGCAATAGTTAAATTTAAAACACTTATTCTTAAACTAAATTAATCATGATTTTATTTTATAGCATGCATAAACTAAGCTGTAGCAAAAATATTAGAGAGATATGAGACTCTGAAAAAAAATTGTTCCCAGTAGTTCTGAAATGCACTTTTTTAAACCCAAAGGGTGACGATCCCCTGAACTTTAAAGAAATCAACTTTTAAAAAATCTCTTGGCCATGGAACTATGATAGTGGCGCCCTTCCTAAAGATAGTCTGGGTAAAGCTTCAGGTGATCAAAATTAAAGCACAACAAAACCCCAGACCTCTGTGGTCTTATACACAGTACTTCACAGCATTTCCATGACTGAGATTTATGGTACTGTCAGTTTTAGTATCTTGTTTAATAGCCTCAGAAAGAAAGGTCTGTATTTCCTATTCAATACTGAGTTGGAGAGAACTGTGTATAGCTTTGAATTTTTGAGGGAGGTTTGTAGTTCTAATTCTATAAACCATCTGAGAGAATCCTCTTCCCACTTGTAAATGTTTCCTTAGCATTCACCATGTTAATTTGTCCCAGGAAGCTTGCAGGCTCTAAGATCACTTTTTCCTGGCTTGACTTGAGGCTGGTCAGTGGTACAGGCCTCTGAAACAGTATGTACAAATAAAAACAAAGTTCTTTGCAAGAGTAATAGGAAATTAAGTATCGTACATTATAAGTACTCAGTGAACAACTGGTAAAGCTGGGCGTGGTGGCGCATGCTTGTAATCCCAGCATTTGGGAGGCTGAGACCGGAGGATCCTGGTTCACAGCCAGTCTCAGCTACCTAGTGAGGCACTCCGCAACTTAGGGAGACCCTGTTTCAAAATAAAGAATAAAAAATAGGGCTGGGGGTATAGCTCGGAGGTAGAATGCCCCAATGTAGTAAGGTTCAGAGGTGGGACATGGCTGAGGCAGCTGGGTCACTGGGGGTGTGGCTTTGAGAACTATATCTATCCCTGGTCTGTCTGTCTGTCTGTTTTTCTCTCTCTCTCTCTCTCTCTCTCTCTCTCTCTCTCTCTCTCTCTCTCTCTCTCTCTCTCTCTCTCTGTCTCTCTCTCTGTCTCTTTGTCTCTTATCTCTATCTCCTTCCCAGCCTTCATGAGCTGAGCAGCTTTTCCCTGCCACGCTCTTCTGCCATGATGTTTCTGCCTCTGAGCCAGCCAGCCCCAAACTGAGACCCCAAACTGAAACTGTGACCCAAAATAAATGTTTTCTCCTCTAGGTTGTTCTTGTCAGGTATTTTGGTCACAGTGGTGAAAAGCTTACCATGCACTCTGAATTGCAAAGGAAATAAATGTTCACCAGCTTACAGACAATTATGCTCTCCTCATCCTCCAGGCAAACATCTTTCTCATACCAAACTCCACTCACCATAGCTACTGGAGCAGTGCAGCCCTGGTATCCGGGGGGAAACCCTTCCCTTAATTCCTCTTCATCCCACTCCGCTTTCTCCTTCAACACCCCCCCCCCCCCCCCCCCCCCCCCCCCCCCCCCCCCGCCTCATCTCATAGGTCTCCTGCTTCAGTCCAGGTTGGAGTACCTGGTAGCAGGAATAGTGATGGGTTAGGAGAAAGGAGTGGAAAGAATTAATAACTAGGGGCCTTGACCTTGGGCCTTTGTGTGCACTATTTCACTTTAGCTTTATAACATCCACTTGGAGTCATCCATTTTTCTAATTTTGTAAACAAAATGCCTTTGATTTCATAAAATGGTTTGCACATGATTATTTCATCCTCTTGATATTCCTGTCCTGTGAGAAAAGCCTTCAAGTTAAGATCAAAGGAGTTAGTTGAGAGAAGAGTGAGGGTATCCGCCTTAATCAAGTTCTATTTAGCACTGTGTTCTAATAACATTGAAATAATATAAGTAGCAGTAATGAGAGTAGTAATAGTAGCAGCAGTAACAATGGTAGTAATGGAAGTAGTAGAAATCTTAGAAATAGCATGCCTCAATCCAGTGGCATTGTTTCATATATATCTTGCTATCTTTTCAATCTTCGTGTTTTAAATGCTTAACCATTCAGGTCACTGAATTTACAGATTTGAGTTTATCTAGTTTCTGGTGATCCTCTGAATACTAGAAAGGACTTAGTGTTTTACCTCTTTTTGTAACTCAAACACTAGCAAAGTGTAATTGTGATCTTATTCAAAGCTGCATTTGACACTCATCCCCGCTGGATCTAGGCACTCTAATGAGAAGATAGGACAACAGAGGGCGGGGATCTCAAGCCAAATAGCTGAGAAGTAACTTAAGAAGCAAGTTCCCATCTAGAACCCCTGGTGGCAGTGTGAGTGAGGCTCTCCATGCAGTAAATTGGGCCTGGAGAAACCATGCAGTCCACACATTTGCAAAACCATCTGTGTCATTTTCCATTAAGAATTAGGACTTGGGAGCACATACACAATTCTCTGTGAATCTTAATTACCTTCCTAAGTCTGGATCTTAAGACTTTCAAAGTACAGTCATGCATCACTTAAGGGCAGTTATACACTATGAAAGAAATGTCCTTAGGTGATTTTATTGTGTGAACATCATAGAGTGTACTTACACAGAGTAAGATGGCCACTGTGGTGATATGAGACCACCATTGAATATGCAGCCAATTGTTGACCAAAATGTAGTCACAGTGTATGACTGTGTGTGTGTGTGTGTGTTACTGGGGATTGAACCTAGAGGTGCTCTACCTCTAAGCTACACCTCAGCCCTATTGTGTTTTTGTTGGTTTTTTTTTTTTTTTTTTTTTTTGCGGTACTGGGGATGGAACTCAGGGGCATTCTACCTCCGAACTATACCCCTAGCCCTATTTTTTGTTCTTTATTTTGAAACTGAGTCTCACTAAGTTGCGGAGTGCCTCACTAGGTAGCTGAGGCTGGCTTCAAACCTGGATCCTTTGGTCTCAGCCTCCTGAATGCTGGGATTACAAGCATGTGCCAACATGCCCGGCTTGTATTTTTTACTTGAAACAGGCTCTCACTGAGTTGCTAAGGATCTTGCTAAGTTGCTGAGGCTGTCTTGAATCTAAACTCCTCATGTCTCAGCCTCCTAAGAACTGGGATGGCAGGAGTGCACCACCACACCCAGTGATTGTATGTGTTTCTAATATGAGGCAGCGGATTCCTCCATCCTGTTGCAATACAGCATCCTATTTGCTGTGGTTGAAAGATGAAATGTTGTTGCAATTATGCATTTCACAATAGAACCTGATTTTATTAAATGCCAAATAATAAGAGAGAGAAAATTATGTACATTTGAGTCTTTTGGAATATCTATTCTCTTTCAATTCTTTCAGTTGAAAAGTAAGAGGCAAAACTAGAAGGGACATGCAAGCATGGCCTGAGATTGCAAAGTTTCCCATTAATGTGAAGTTGTCTTGGTCTGAGAGAGAAGATTCTGATGTGCTTCCCAAAGAAGAAATGAGGAGTTCACCTTCCTCCTCATGGGATAATCACGATGTTTTATTCCAGAGCAGGAATTTCTCTTTCTAACCTCACCTCCTCTCTAACAAGTCATCCTTTATACTAGAAGGAAGTAGATGTCATCCAGTTGCTTTACCAGACCTTGAATGCATTGGAGGGAGAAAAATTTCCTGATGGATCCCTTAACTCAGTAGTATGTAAAATTCACTCCCAGTTGGTTGGACTTAGAAATCGGCTGCTTCTATAATTAACACTCACTGATAGTTTGTAAAAAGCCTGCACACACCTAGAGAGAGCTGTAGTCCTTTCTAACATCCTTCCAAATTTACGTAGAAGTAATCCCAGTGCCTGGAACATAGCAGGCACTCAGTGAATGCATGTTGCTTAAACAAATGAAGATATATACACAACTCAGTATTTGTGCCAATGATATTTTTCAGGTTTAATAATTTATGGTCAAAAGCTGAGACATAATAAATTACCATGGGGAATTTTTTCATTTACTTATATTAGATAAAATATTTCTTCAAGAAGAAACTTCGGGGAGCCTTTCTAATTATTTAATGATATATTGTATTTACAAGAATTTTAACTATTAGATGGAGAAATGCCTCTAGAATCCTAAGACAAATAAGACTCCCTTGGATGCAAGTGTTTATTGGTTCAAGATAAATCCAAAATACACAGATAAATAATCCTGCTTTTTCCTCTCTGTGCACTTGAGCAAATAATTTAAGGTCTCTGGGTGTCTACTTCTGAGGGGTGAGGTTGAATTTGATAAGTTTCAAGGACCCTACCAACTCAGATTCTTATACATTTAGCACAATACTAGCAGGAAAACCCTCAAATTGCAAGTTATTCTTTCTCTGGTTGGTCCTCTTGAATGCTTACCCTCCATTGTCCCTTTCTTCCCGGAATGACTCTCCCACCAGTGGAAAACTTCTCTGTCTTGGCATGTTCTGTGAGTTTTCACTCTGTAAACTAACCTTATTGCTGTCCCATGTTCTTTAAAATAAGCCCAAAGAAATACATGCTCAACTATGTCAATAGTTTGCTAGCTATCTGCATATGCCACCAAACTGTTTGAGGTTTTTGTTTTTTTTTTTAAATTGGTGCACTGTAATCATACATCTTTGTTAGGTACAAGCTGATAAAGGCATACATGCACATATTTCTCATTTAACCCTTCCCCAATTCCAACCCCACTCCCTCGCCCCCCCTCCTTCTCAAGTTCAGTTTAGTGATTGACTTTGATATGTTCATGAAAGTACATCATGTGCATTAGGGTGTCCCCCCTCCCTCCCTCACCTTCTGTTAAGTCAAATTCTTTGCTCATCTAAGGATTCTCCTTTTTCATCTGGAGTCCCTCTTGTGTCCCATTTTCTCCCTAGCTTCCACATATTAGGGAGAGCATATGATTTTTTTACTTTTTGTGACTGACTAATCTCACTTAACATAATGTTTTCCAGTTGCATCCATTTCCCTGCAAATAAGATGATTTTGTTCTTTTTTTTTTTTTTTTTTTTCAGTACTGGGGATTGAACTCAGAGGCATTCTACCTCCGAGCTATACCCCCAGCCCTATTTTTTATTCTTGATTTTGAAACTGAGTCTCACTAAGTTGCGGAGTGCCTCACTAGTTAGCTGAGACTGGCTGTGAACCAGGATCCTCCGGTCTCAGCCTCCCAAATGCTGGGATTACAAGCGTGCGCCACCACGCCTGGCGATTTTGTTCTTCTTTATGGCTGAGTAAAATTCCATTGTGTACATATCCCAAAGTTTTGTAATCCATTCATTTGTTGATGGACATCTTGTCTGGTTCCATAGTTTTGCAATTATAAATTGTGCAGCTATAAATGTAGATACATATGCGTTGGTCTGATACTTTGGTTCCATTCTTTTGGGTAGATACACAGAAGTGGTATTGCTGGATCATATGGTAGGTTCATTCCCATTCATCTAAGGATCCTCCATATTGTTTTCCAAAGCGGTTGCACTAATTTTTCAATCCTACCAACAATGTATTAGGGTTCCCACTTCTCCACACCCTCTCCAGCATTTCTTGTTGTTTGTGCTCTTGATGATTGCCATTCTGATTGGCATTAGGTGAAATCTCAAGGTAGTTTTGATTTGCATCTCTCTGATTGCTGATGATGTTGAACATGTCCTCATATTGGCCATTTGTATTTCTTCTTTTGTGAAGTGTCTATTTAGATCCTTTGCCCATTTTTTGATTGGGCTATTTGTTTTCTTAGCTGTGAGTTTCTTGAGTTCTCTGTATATCCTAGATATTTTGAGTTTTGACTTCTGTTTTCAGTGGTTTTTATTTTTCTTTGCTTAGTTGTTTGCTTCCTGGAAATTATTGTCTGTTTGAGTTTTGACAGTAAAAAATATGCCTGGTTCCTTGAGACAACCTAGGCACCTAGCACATGCATATGAACAGAGTTACTCGAGTATGGACCAAGTACCTGCTGTGTCAAAAGTTTGTCTAAAGGGCGCCCTTCCTCAGCGCACTAGAGAGCAACATAAGCAAAATCAATGGAGGCAGAGCTCTGGAACCAGCATTTTTACAAACACCCTGGGTGATCATTCTGCATCCTGAAGTTTGACAGCCACTGAAATACATAGTCAATTAAGTGTCCAATGCCAAAGTGGATGTTTCCACTTTGGAAAGGAAAGTGAAGAGACACAGACGAAAACACAGTGCACTTAAACCAGTAGTTATTTATTTGTTTGTTTATTTATGTATTTATTTACTTACTTTCTTACTTACTTACTTGGGATTTAACTCAGAGGCATTGTACATCAAGCTCTCTTTTTAACTTTTTTTTTTTTTAAAACAGGCTCTTGCTAAGCTGCCAAGGCTGGCCTCAAACCCGAGATTCTCCTGTTTCATCCTCCTAAGTACTGGGATTACAAGTGTGCACACCCTTGCCCAGGACACTGGAAGTTGTTCAGATCTACTGCAAAGCAACCCACCTCCTCTCTCAGGAAAAACCAAATCAATTCTCTAAGCTTACATAATCATATATTGAAGAAGCATGATTTGTCACTTTAATTCATGAGACTGAACCTTCCCCTGTCCCCAAATGACAACTCAAGGAGGTTCCACAACCTCCCTGGACACTTCTAACACAAACACTGCTTTGCTCTCATAAGTGGAATGTATAGATGCCATTAATCATCAAAACTCCAACTTTATTTGAATTTCCAGCTCCCCTGACCTCCCACATCCTATATCTCATTGGAGTTGCAAGTAGAAAGCTTGCCATTGGGAAAAGGGTTGAACTCCCTCACTTTGTTCCCCCCTGAAGTTTCAGCTCCTCCTCTATCTTTAGTGTATGATTATTTTGGAGGAAGGAAAAATTAGAATGTTTCTACTTAACTGGTACTACTATCAGCTGGCTTCATGCTTACTTGTCTTGGAGGTATTTATTTACATTTGACTCTTTCTGGGGGATGTTTTTGTGGATTTTTGGAAACCCACCATTCCCAGCCCTTTAAATATAGGTCCCTTGTGGTGGGTAGTATGATATTGTTAGATTTTCCATGCTAGAGTCTGTTCATCTCTTCATGGGACTCTCTCAAACAAGGTCTCTGATGATCCACACCAGTGTTGTCTCACACACATGGCCTCAGAAACTCTCACGCAACCCTCCAGTGCCATCCCTACAGCTGCCATCCCTCTTGAGCTTCCCTCTGAGAGCATGCTTGGAGGTGATCCCTGGCCGTGTGGCCTTGGGGACTACATATGTCACTCACCCCCTTCTCTTGCTCTCTCTGCTTCCCACTATCATTCCCTGAGGACCTATAGCCCCAGCTCCTGCTTGGCAGCCAGCATAAAGGACTATATATATGGACTGAAATCTCCAGACCCAAAAGCAAATAAACCTTTCTTCCTCTAAGTGTCATGTGTCAGGTGTGTAGAGCACAGTGGTGAGCATGCTGACTGCAACACAGTACTAACACAGTATTATCCTTTCTCAAGATGCTCAAGAGCAGCACAAGCCACAGCTCTCACTCCACAACATGATCAGGAGGGAAACAACTCATATTCCACAGTGTGCTGTGTTGCCACAGTAGTCAATAGATCATAGCAGATAGTTAATACTTTATTATAAAATATGCTTTGTGTTAGATGATTTTGCCAAACTGTTGGCTAATGTAGGTATTCCAAGCACATTTTAGGTAGGGCAGGATAAGCTTTGATGCTCATTGAAGTAGATGTATTACCTGCATTTTTTACAAGGTATTTTCAACTTACTATGGGTTGATCAAGACATAACTCAATCATAAGTTGAGTAGCATCTGTATAGGATCATGATAGAAAGAAAACTGGTGGTAGGGGAGGGGGGAGTCCATATCAGAAATCAGAGCATATCATGAGCAAAAGCCAAGTGTGAGCATGAAATCACATACAGGTAGATAGTTCCACGGAATCTGAGGTTAAAGAAAGGAGAATGAAGAAAGCTAAAGCCAGGAAATGGGATTGCAGCTAAGTCATGAAGGGTTTTAATGTAAAGAGTGGGGATATGTACTTAATTTAGAAAAGTGAGGAGAGAGTGAAAAGCATTAAACAAGAGGAGATATTATTAACATATCACATTAGATCATAATTGAGCATTCACATGTCTTTTTCAAGATAGAAGTGCATAAAGTGCAGGAAAGCAAAATGAAAGTTTAATTCATGTTTACAAGTTTAGCTTCCTGGATTTTCTCTAACATGTGCTTAAAATTTGTTTAGAGTATGGAGGAAAGAAGGATAGAAAGGAAGGAAGGGAGGAAAATGGGGATAGGGAGAAAGAGAGGTGAGGGAGGATAACCTATACTTTAAGAGACAAACAGAGAAACAGGAGACTAATCCACAGGTCCAAGCAAGTAACCAATACTATGAGATGCTATGGTTATAAAACTTGAATTCTCCTCTTCCTCTAAATGTCATCTGTGTAACCTGTTCAGGGTTGGTATTTAATGTTTTAATTTATTGGAAGAAGAAAGGGTCTGTAGGCATTATTTTACCAACACTGTTTGTGAGTTTGTGCTTTTGCCAGATTTCCCTTATAAGAGAGCACACATTTGCTGCTGGTGAGCAGTACAGTGTGGCCAAAGAGAGAGGAGATGGTACGTGACCCGTGGGGCTCCAGCATCTACCACCACCACTCAGCAGGGCAACACATTTGTTACGCCTGACCGACTTTCACATCCTGCCATCCCGAAAGTACTAAAACTTGACCTTCAACTCAAACCCTCTTAATCCATATGCTCTATTATGTTTCTCCCCAGATTGCATGGAAGTTGGGTCAGCCTAGCTTGGGATGACATTTTTTACTTTTCTAAGATTAAGATTTAATCTGCGCACCTCAGACCCACCTGTGGCCCTCTTCTGTTCATCTGGATAACCTTTCTGCATTTCCCAAGCTTGTCACATCCTCTTTGACCATGTTAGATACCTGTTTCGTGATGCATCCCTATAGCACACTTTCAACTCCTGAGTCCTCAGGTCTTCGTTTACTCCCTTTAATAACTTGCTAGTTTAAACACAAAATCATCCTATAGAAGTTTTATAATCTGGCTCCAGATGCATCATCATGACTGCCTTGGCCTATATGAAAAAGGAATGTGAAAAAATTGACTTTAATAAATCTGTAATATGCTTCAAAATTTGTTGCAGCTTCAAAATTTATTACAGGTCACATGATTTGCACATAGTTTCCTAGAAACTTAAGCAGTGGGTTTCTTTAATATCAGAAATTCTCCCATGCCCTCTCTCCCTTTTGTGAACCAAGCTAAAGTTAACAAGTGGCCAATAAAGTAAAGTTTCCTACAATGATCATTTCTAACCATTTAGTGAATATCTACTATAAGCAGGTTGTTGGGAGAGAAAGCAGGAAGATTTCAAGAAAATAACAAAATAATCTTGACTAGAAATGGTTAGGTTCCATAGGAAAATATTTGGCAAAGGAAGCAACCAGGGACACATTATTAATTATAGTGTAAGCCACCACATGATATCCCTTTGTGAGAGTGCAGGGAAGAGCAATTCATTCTGGCCATGAGGGTACCAGCCCTCCTCTGGGAGGCACCTGCTACTTAGCTACAATTCCCACAGACAGCCATGTCACCATACCACTTGGATGGCTTTCTAAAAGAAGTGGACACTGCCTATTTTACAGAGGCTCTTTCTGATTTTTGAATCTTGTCAACTAAGTCAAACATTTTAAAGCCTTGATTCCATAAGTGTAGGAGTGAGGTATCCCTGTCTGTTGTCTGCGTGCAGTCATGCACCACTAGCCTCTACCTCTGAGCTGGAAGGGAGGGTTCTCAGAAGTAGTTAGGGTGTGTCTGGAAAAATGGATGAAGCCAGAGTGCTCTTATTCCCCAGTATTTGGCTGAGCACTACTATATAATTCTTGACCGTGGGAACTATCATACTTCCCCTTTAAAAAAATCATAGTGAAGCCGGGCGTGGTGGCGCACGCTTGTAATCCCAGCATTCAGGAGGCTGAGACCGGAGGATCCGGGTTCGTGGCCAGCCTCAGCTACCTAGTGAGGCACTCAGCAACTTAGTGAGACTTGGTTTCAAAATAAAGAATAAAAAATAAGGCTGGGGGTATAGCTCGGAGGTAGAATGCCCCTGAGTTCAATCCCCAGTACTGCAAAAAAAAAAAAAAAAAAAAAAAAAAAAATCATAGTGAGATAATTCCATCTGTGTTTCAAAAATTCTAGTAACAGATGGGTACATGGCACATTACTTGATACCATTAGTTGATTTATAGAATGAAGCAGAGAGAAAGAATGGGGAAGGTAAGATATTAGAGGCCAGTTCTAGGCTCTTTTAATGACTCAAGGCATAATGTTTAATGACTCAAACAAGGCATAATGAAGCTAAACCTTATTATGAAATTAAAATGGAAAGAAAATAACAAATATTAGCCATGCATGGTGGTACACACCTGTAATTCCAGTACTTGGGAGGCTGAGACAGGAGGATCACATGTTCAGGCCAGCCTCAGCAACTCTGCAAGACCCTGTTTCAAAATAAAAAATAGGGCTGGCAGTGTAGCTTGGAAATGCCCTTGGGTTGAATCCCCAGTATGGAAGGAAAGAAGGAAGAAAGAAAGAGAGGGAGGGCAGGAAGGTGTGCTCAATATAGAAACTGAGAGGTAGGGTGATGCTTTTATAGCAGTTTAGCAATCATTAACGCTTTTCACTAAATTTTTCTGGCTCTCCCCTTCTCTGGGAGTTGATTAGACGATACTTCTGGGTCTCCATGTGTTTGTGTAGTGCTGTGTGACTAGTGCTGGCCAGTGAGTGATGGGAGTTACTTCTGGGCCAGAATATTTCATTTCCACCCTCAGAAGCTCTTTTTCCTTTCATCCTGGCAATGTTCAAGTAGTGACTACTTCACCAATGTGGGCACCAAAATACCTACACTGAGCTATAAAGAAATAAACTTTCTTGGACTGAGCCACTGTGATTTAAGATTGTTTGTTACTAGTACAACTTAAGCTATCCTACTGATACATTTGTGTTTTCCTTTTTTTTCATACTAAATTTGAAAAAGTAAAAATAATGCTATTTTATTTCCCATAAAAAAAGATCATTCAGCCGGGCGTGGTGGCACACGCTTGTAATCCCAGCATTCGGGAGGCTGAGACTGGAGGATCCGGGTTCGTGGCCAGCCTCAGCTACCTAGTGAGGCACTCTGCAACTTAGTGAGACTCGGTTTCAAAATAAAGAATAAAAAATAGGGCTGGGGGTGTAGCTCAGAGGTAGAATGCCCCTGAGTTCAATCCCCAGCACTGCAAAAAAAAAAAAAAAAAAAAAAAAAAAAAAGATCATTCAGCCTGGCAGAAATCCATGAGATATTTGCAAAAAAACCATTTGTGCTCACGTACATGATGTGACCATATGACACCCTAGCCCTATTAATATTCCAGCATCTGTTACTTCTTATGAATTTTCCCAGGATTCTTTTTCTGATGCTCTTTTTCTCTCAGTAGAGTTTATCAATATGTAATTGTTTCACTGAAACAATTAGTTGCCTTCTTTTCACTTAGTATATATGAAAGCCTTTAAAATGAGTTATAAGAATTGAATGGCTAATTTGCACATCAATACAAAATAACCAAATAATCCATGCACTATATTCACTTTCCTACTAAAGACTTGATCTGCAGAGATGGAAAGAGAAAATAAGAATGGAAATAGTAATAATATTTATGATGCAATGTGAGTACCTTTCAACCCTTTACTTGAGTAACGTTTTGCCATATAATTAAAGTATAGCAAAATGTGGAATAGAAATGCAAATCATCCAAGGGTATATTTTTTTAATTCATATACCACGGAATGCAAAAGTAGATGTAGCATAAGGGAAGTATTATTATTTATTATGAAGGCCAACCAAAGCTAGGATGCACATGGTCCTAGAATCCTGTTTTAGATTTCTTCATCTGTAAATTGAGAGGAAACACACACTATCTCTACTCAAAAAAGAAGCAAGAACCAATGAAATAAGATCTTTAAGGCTTTTTGGCAACCCTGAAGTTGTTATATAGGAACAAAATTGAACTGCCTATTTATGGCGTTTAAAGTTCAGCTTAGCTAAGGAAGGTTTATGGTGATATGAGGGAAATTAAAAAGAGAAGAACATAGTCAGATTCTTAAAAGGAAATCTCTTGCTATACACTCTAGCTTTCACAGCCTTCTAAAGGAATCAGCCACCACATCTTTGTCACTTAACTTTTTTTAATCTGAACTGACAGATCACTGGAGAATAACTGTAGGGAATAATCCCCACACTGGCAGAAGGGATGGATTAAATCAACCATGAAAATAAGCACTGGCCCATGTGTCTATAGCCTAAAAGAAATTTGAGCGAACATAGTACTGTGTTTAAGCCAGACATGGTAGTCATTTTCTCCTGCAAATCTCCATTTGATGCGAAAGGCAAATGCTGGTGCTTTGGAAGCCAGGATGCATCTTGCCTTATCTGCTAAATTTAAATAATTATTCTATTGTTTTATTAGCATAGGAATATTAAATGAGCATAATTCTTCTTTTCTCCCTGTATCCATATTATTGTTTTTAGTGAATATGGCTTCTCTTCTACCTTAATAAAGGAAATAAAAATGTCCCTAGAAAAGTCATGCTCAATAAATGTTAACCTTAATTTAAAAATTAACCTCCAGCAAAAGGTGGATTGGTCTTCTCAGAAGAGATCACCAAGGATGTAGATAGCCATTTTTCATATGTATGAGAAATCAGGGGATTGACTAGTACTTGAACGCGTCTTTGATCTGTCTCCTATTTCCCACAAATGTGTTTTCTGTCCTTAAACTCATATAATAGCAACACAATGAGGCATGTACCATGATATCTGTGAATCTCAGACCTCCCAAACAACCAACTTAATTATCCACATATTGGAGAATGAACACAAAGAACTGGCACCCAGGGAAAATCCACTGTTACTTTATTCTTCACCAGGTCTCTGCCTGAGAGAAGGATTCCAACCATTGTAGGAGGGTGAAGATACTCTGCTGAATAAATCTTGTCTCAACTGTTGAGCAAATGGATTTCAAATCAAGGATCAATGTTTCCACATGCAGTCTATGAATTCTTTACAAGTTATCCAAATATCAACCAAGCAACATTAAAGAACATATAGAATTTATCCTTGGCAATTCAGTTCCAAATACACATACACATACCGTGAGGTGTTTTGTTTTGTTTTGTTTTGTTTTGTTTTGCGGTACTGGGGATTGAACTCAGGGGCATTCAACCTCCGAGCTACACTCCCAGCCCTATTTTTTATTCTTTATTTTGAAACAGGGTCTCACCAAGTTGCGGAGTGCCTCACCAGGTAGCTGAAGCTGGCCGCGAACCCGGATCCTCCAGTCTCAGCCTCCCAAATGCTGGAACCACAAGTGTGTGCCACCACGCCCGGCTAGTGTGAGTCTTAATTAGATATTGTATTAACACCCGAGGATGACTTTAAAATTGAGTAGAAAAGCCAAGGATGTAGTACACACCTGTAATCCCAGTACTTGGGAGGCTAGGACAGGAGGATCACAGGTTGCTGGCCAGCCTCAGCAATTTAGTGAGACTCCCAGCAACGTAGCAAGACCCCATTTCAAAATAAAAAATAAAAAGGGTTTGGGGTACAGCTCAGAGGTTGAATGCCCCTAGGTTTAATCCCCAGTATAACAAAACAAAACCAAAAACAAAATGGTAGAAAAAGGCAGAAGTTATTTAATTCTTTTTCCTTAAGGAAGATCTTACATAACAATTTAGTACTGATAGAAATGCATTTTCTTCCATTACTCATGCTGCTTACAGGCTTGAGGAGTGAGTTATCCACACCAGGTACCTCTCCCTAAAAAATCTGCTGTGCTAAGCCGGGTGTGGTGGCGCACACTTATAATCCAGCATTTGGGAGGCTGAGACTGGAGGATCCGGGTTTGCGGCCAGCCTCAGCCACTTAGTGAGGCACTCGGCAACTTAGTGAGACCCTGTTTCAAAATTAAGAATAAAAAATAGGGCGGGGGGTATAGCTCGGAGGTAGAATGCCCCTGGGTTCAATCCCCAGTACTGAAAAAAAAAAAAAAAAATCTGCTGTGCTGATGTTTTCCCAGAGCCTGGGCGAGCTCATCCTAGCTGCTCCTTCAAGGAAACTGCATTAATTAAGAAATTCATATGCACAGATTCCCTTAACATATGTTTACATTTTTATCAAAGATGTTTAGTACACAAATTGAAGTTTCTCTTCAGTGTGAACGAACCAACTGTACCAGACCAGGTAAGCCTGATAGGTAGATTTAATGCATTCAGCCTTATTAAGAATAAACAAGAATTTAACTAGGCTTATGCTTTTTTTTTTTGGTGGTGGTGGTGGTACTAGGGATTGAACCCAAGGGCACTCTCTGAGCTAAATCCCTAGCCCTGTTTAATGTTTGTGTTTTGAAACAGGGTATCACTAAATTGCTGAGGCTGGCCACAAACCTGCAATCTTCCTATCTCAGCCTCCCAAGTTCTGGGATTATAAACATGCATCATCACACCCAGCCACTTATGTTTATTTTATCTTGAAAATAACTCATCACTTCCTCCAGAGACCCTTACATAAATAAACAAATAAGTTAATATACACACATATATGTAGTTATATACCTGTGTGGTATCTCTTTATATATGAAATATGCACATACACATGGTATGTATGTATATATATATAAGTTCCTTTAGTTATACAATGATCATGTCTGATTACTACAGAGACACCTTTATGTTTTT